>JAMZAV010013237.1:0-19498 GCA_024449915.1 Sweltsa coloradensis | reverse complement strand
TAAAAAAACGTGGCCCCTTTAAATTTGCAGTAAAAAAAACCCACCTATGCAATTAAAATAGCCCGTAAATTGTAGGAATGGGTCCGATTTAAAATCAATACGATAATAGTTTGACTGAAATTGCTAGCTCAAATAAAGTGGCTTTTGGAACCACTTTAGCTTAATGGCGGCAATTTCTGTTTGCCGTGCTTGCTTTTCTTTGGAGTGAACTGTGTAGTGAACCCTAGTATCCCTTGGTAGTGGGTGTGGCGTATGTCAGTATGGTACATGATACTTAATCTCAGCTGCTTTTTTGAATCTCCTTTTTCCCGAGTAAAACAACATGGAAATAAAAAGAATCGAGAATCCCTCGACGCGACGACAACATCCCGTCAATATTATAATTTCTCTTCAATTATATCGGGTCGCCGAAAGTATAACTTGTGAAATAATAAGATGAAAATTGATAAATAAATAATATCAGACCCTTGATCCAACAATGAAGCCCGGCTTGGGGTGGGGGTTCCCACCAAAGTCTTGGGCCCCCGGTCTATCGAAGTCACTAGCAATGCCGGACGCTCCACCCATACTTCTTGTTCTTTTTTTATCTCTTTCCTTTCTTTTTTTCTTCTTTGAAGGTTTTCTCACCAGTTCTTGACATATTTTCCTATTTTCCACCATTCTTCCTGTTGAACTCTTTCCCAAGCTGTGTTCTGTCTTTCTTACCTCTCCCCACCTCAGTCTGGGTCTCCCTCGTCTTCCCCTCTTATCCCCTGCATCCGGTTCACCGTCCTCCTTCACCCTCATCATGTGTCCCAACCACCGCTGCCATTTTGACTTTTGAGCCATTCATTGAAAGTTATTTTTTAACTATCTTTTATTTATTTATTTATTTATTTATTTATTTATTTATTTATTTATTTATTTATTTATTTATTTAACGTCTATCCTATTCAGTTATAAAAACTGATTACAAAGGAGGACAACTAAATAAAAATCTAATTACATAGATGCAGAAACAACAAAAACTACATTTTCGTAGATTTTTTGAAAATAGTAGCTTTTACAACAACAATGCATTTAAAAACACAACAATTTGGTAACAAATAAAAAAAAATATATTATATGCATTTAATGAATGAATCAAATATAAAAAAGGGTGTAGAAATGAAAAGAAAAGAAAAGGAAAGGGGGGGAAAAGGAAAAAAGAGAAAAGAAAGAAAAAAAACAAAAGAAAAAAAAAGAAGAAAAAAAGAGAAAAAGAAAAGAAAGAAAGAAAAGAAAGAAGAAGAAAAAAAAAAACATTAAAAAGAAAAACGAAAAGAAAAAAAACTGATTTATTGGGACGATCTTACTCAAACGAATATGAGGTTTGCCAAAAATCAGGACGCAAATCAGGGAGTAATCAATCTTTCGCGGAAAAACCCACCGAACGCGAATCTTCTTTCTTGTGTTCAACCATCATCATTCTTGGTTCAAAACTTGATAACAATTTAGTGCAAAAAAATCTTGGGCTCTAGTATATAAAATTAAAATTTAGATATATAATTATTTAAAATTGTTCATGTCAAAAAAATGATCACAGCAATGATACAGGACACCCAACTCAAGTTGCAAGTTCCACAGTGGGCGGCAACCAGACAATCTAGGCAGAAAAAAAAAATCAATTGAAAATACATTGAATACATCAAAATCAAAGCAATAATGAACAAACAAAGAGAACAGCAAAATCATAAATAAGAACATATGAAGATAAAATTTAAAATTACATAAACACAGAGACAATGCCCCACAAATAATATTAAAAATCAATTCTTCTTTGTTTTTTCGAATTCATTTCATTGCTTCAATTTTACTTTTAAATTGTACTATTCCTAGCTCAGTAAACTGGCTTCTAAAATCATAAGAAATTGAATTCCAAAAGGATACCCCTCTGTTACAAGAACGACTTTTTTTAATGATTCAGAAATTAAAAATTTGAACTTTCAAAGAGTTTATTAGAATAGAAAATTTCTATCACGATAACAAAATTTAAAAATATTGGGTAAAATACCTGAATACATACCTTTCAATATTTTGTATGTATTTACCAGTACGCTATATTTCATTCTTTCTCAATCGTGAAACAATCAGATTGTAAATCTTGGCTCATAGGAATTGAATCGAACAGATGGTCAATTCTTTTTCTGAAGTACTACAACATATTCGTAGAAGGTCTTACTGCCCAAACCACTAAAAAAATAATCAATAATAGAGTGAATTAAGAATCTACAATAACCTCAACATTCTCTCTGTTACAAACCTCTTCATTTTCTACTTATAATTTTCCCATTGCTGATGATACTTTATTACATACATATTCATAATGTTTCTTAAAATTTAAATTACAATCTAAGAAAACTCCAAGATATTTAAATTCATATACTCTAGAAATTAGCTTACCATTACAATTCAACGTCAAATGAATATCATTCATGCTTCTATCATTAGCCTTATGAAAAATCATAAAATTTGTTTTACTATAATTAATATCAAGTTCCTGAGTTTTAAACCAATCATCCATCCTCTTTAAAACTTCTTGAAGACCGTCTCCGTCCTTGTGCATACCATAGGCGTATTGTTAATGCAGTACTTGATACACTCACCAGGGCTAAAAAAATACCATGCCCGAGATGCCCGGGGCATGTAAAAAAAGTGGTCAGGCAAGTAAATTATTTTCCCACATGCCCGTCTGGGGATCTCTCACTATTGCCCGCACTTCGCTCTCGACACAAGATAAGCCTGGGAAAAAAGATAAGCCCACTTGTCCAGTAATAAGTCCCATTCGTCGTGATTACAGATTTCGTTATATGTTGAAACATAATAGGCCTACATACACGGTACATTGCAAATTCTTATCCGGTCAACTGAGTTGGATCAAACGCGCACCTTGTTCGCGCATGATATTGCTCTCTCTCTCCCCCCCCTCTCTCTCTCTCCCTCGCACTCGCACTCGTAGGTGTGCGGACAGTCGTAAAGCTGATACAAACGCGCGAGCGCGGCTGGTAAAAACATATCCACAGCAAGAGCGCGGATGGAAGAAAATGTATTTCTAGGGTAGGAAGTACACTTTTAAATCGATTTTTTTTTTTTTATGTAGTATAGCGGGGAAAACTAATTAGATAGAATCGTTTTAGACAGAAAGTTTTATAGGCCCTGCTGGTTAACATGCATATAAAAACCAGTGTTAAATTCATACGTGTTGGGCAGAGAAGCGGCTATAAAGGGAACGTTCGAGCAGGATTTTACTTATGTCCTGTAAAATTATCTCCAGCATGCCCAGCCGGGCATGTGCTATTTAATAATTTTTTTGAGCCCTGCTCACACACAGCTTGTAGATGCAGCGACTGTAGAAATAACTACCAGCCTAGAGGCCTGGTTGTTGGTGTTACTCGATTGCTCGTCTTTGTTCCATGTTGTTTTCTCGGTGCCACCCACAGCCTTCTATTTCCCTGTTATTGGATGGATCACAAAATCATGACAATAGATCTCAATCTACACTCTACAGTCACAACTTAAGTTTTCTTTTCCCCCTAACAGTTTTTAAGGAAGGGCTGTCACAACTTTTTAAAAGTAGGATTGGTAAACCCTTTTTTTAAAAAGTGACGTGTGGCCAAAAAAAAAAGAGTGAAAGGGCTCACTTGAATCCCCCCTTCCCCAAATGAAAACCTCTAATAAGTGACTTTTTTTTGGGTTTTTTGTGGGCCCTTTTTTCCCCAATTCCTTGACTTTTTTATTAGTCTTGGGGGTGAGGGCCACTCTAAACTTACCACGTCATTTTTGTCGATTTCGCAAATCACTTCCTGACATAATTCATTCCCTGAAAACATTTGCTCACATGCATACGACGGGGGAAAACTTTGGGCCATTAAACCCTTTGCCAGTCCTTCATGCATCAAAGGCGTCTGAATAGATTCCCACGTTTTTCAAAAAACATTTTCGGGCACTTTGCACTTTCTATTTGCTTCAAGTGGGCTATTTTCAATATCCTCTAAAACGTTCTTATTCAGAAAACCCTTTTTTTCCCAAATGGTACAAACTTTAAAAATCTGCCATTTTCTAATTCAAATTCTTTTTTTTCCAAACCACAAAAAAAATGAAAGGGTTTTAAATCTTGAAAGTCAATCGTATCAGGGTTTTTGATAAATTTAAAAAACCTTTTTCCCCATCTCTCTAAAGGGTAGGAATCTTCCCTTTCATGTTTTGTTGGGCAAATTTTAATATTGTACAGAATTTGTACAATCAATGCACCCCTTTAAAATCTTTCAAACATATTTGCTGTTTCCAAGTGTTTTTTTAATTTTGGGAAAAATATTGCGGGCCTTGCCAGATTCAAAAATAAAACGTTTGAAAGATGTTAAGCCGTTTTTCGAATTTTTTGAAAATGTCAATTGTTGAGGTAAATATTTCATCCCAAACCCCTTGAAGTTTTTTATAAAGTTCATTAAAATGTTTCGGGACATCGGGAAAAAACATTTTTGCAAAACCCATTTCATGTCAGAAGTTCGGAGAAATTTTTGTTTTTTTAAATTCTAAAAGGGGCTGTTTTTCGTCTTAAACTTTCCCAAAAAAAAACTTTCGAAAAATTTTTTCCGCGGTTTCCCCGCTTTTAGAGAAATTTTTCAAATCCCCAAAAAAAAATACTAAGTTTGGATTTTTTTTTGTAAATATTTAGATCATAATTTTTTTATTAATTTCACTTCCAATTTGTTTTGCGGGGGCCCCCATTTAATCTCTCTGCATCCCTTTTTGGGCACGCGGAAAAAGGTTCCCCACCCCTGCTTTAAGTTTTCCAATTTGAAGGGGAATTTTTTGGTTTTGTTTTCACATATTGTTGGGTTGGATTAAGAAATATAATTTAACTTTTCCCACCTGCAAAAAACCTCTAGTTTTTTAAGCGCTGAAAAAAATTTCCCCAAGTGGGTAAAATGGCTGACTAAATGTCATAAAATGCTTTCTTTTAAATCGGGGGCCCCTTTAGTTGAGCAACTGAATGATTGAAAATAATGTTATTTACTTTTTTTTGTGATCCATCCATAACTTGTGAGGTGTGCGAAATACTTTGTCCCTTTGGAAACTTTTTTCACATAAACGCATCTGTGTTTTGTGGGGTTCTACACTGCAAGAAGGTTTTTTCCCAAAAGTTTTAAAGTTGAGGTCCATCAATCTCGTACTAATTTTTTAAAAAACCGTTTGCCCCCTTTTGGGGAATTTTTTTTATATAAAAACCGTCCCATCTTAACCAAAAATCAAATTTTTGGGGATATGGGGCCCTATATTGGAAAATTTTAACTTTTATTTCTAAATTTTACTTTTTTTAAAAATAGTGGGAAAAAAAACCTTATTAATTGCTGTTTTTTTATTTAAAATTTTATTTATAAAGTACTTAACGTCAAAGTCACAACGTCATATTTTTGGTACATTTACTGCCAATAAAACCAGTAAATACTGTTTTTTATCCGATTGCAAGCCTCCCTTTTTTTCGACAACCATTTTTGTGTTAAAAAATGGAAACCCCGGCTTGGAATCGATAGCAAACTTTTTGAGTTTTTAAAAAAACCTACATTTTTTTGCCCGTTTGAATTTTTAATAGGGGGGTTTTGCATTCGGTGTAAAGTTTGCAACCCAAGCAAATAGGGGTTTTCAACACCCAAAAAAAATATAACTAAAAGGGGTTTACCTATTACAAACCCCCTAGATTTTGCTGTTTATCTAACCTAAGTTGTACAAGACTTTTTTTTTTTAAAAAAACCCTCTTTAAGTGTCCCATAAAAAAACATTTTTTTGCTAAAATATCTCAAACATTGTGCTTTGTTAAGTTTTTTTTTATTTTTTTTTTTTTATTTTTTAATTTCAAAACCTGCAAAAATTGGGGAAAATTAATTTTTTTAATTTTAATTTAAAATTTTAACACAAACTGTTTGAGTGCAGCCCAAAGTTAATTTACCCTTTTATCTAGAGGGGGGTTTGTTAAAAAAATTACAAAAATTTTGGGGTTTCCCAAACTATGACTTTCACTTGCCGTTCGCGCTGAAATGCAATAGAAATACGTAATATTTTTTAAACTACCTCATAGAATTCAGATTCAGATTTATTTGTTTTTCAGGTACATACATGGGTAGGCTACATTATTCTTAAAAAAATATGTAGCCTATTTTTTGGATTTTTTAAAATTGCGGGTTGAGTTTTAAAAATTAAATTTTTCACCCGTTTAGTAAAAACACGGGCCCAAATTTTTGGGACTGGGGTCATTCTCTGGGGGGATCTTTCATGGACTTTTAAATTGGGGGATTACCTTTTTTGTAAAAATTTTTGATTATTTTTATTGGATAAGCGAAAGCAAAGGCGAAGCAAATGAACCCAAAGACTTAAATTTCACTGCCCCCCCAAAAAAAATTTCGCTCGGGTGTTTTTTTTTTTTTTTGTTTTTTGGGCTGTTTTTTCCCTTTCTCTACCGGGAAAACGGCATATGCGATCTTCATAAAAATTTTGGCAGGACCTTCAAAATCTCTGAATTTAAAGACTTGCTACTTTTTTTTGGGTACAATCGAAAAAAATATTTCTCAGAATACTTTATTTTTACGTTTTTTTCCCCCGTTTTTTTTGTGCGATTTTTCTACCATTTGGGGCCCAATTCTGACCAAACGGGTAGGGCTACAACTTTCATTTACAAAAATGGACATTAAGGTTATGGTGATGTAGACATTTTGAAAGAAAAAGTTGAAAAATTTTGGGCCAGAAATTATAGAAATAAAGTTTTTAATAAAAAGTTTTTTGTTTTTTTTGGGGGCGATATTTTCGTACCTTTTGGGCCCAAATTTTCTGACCGAACGGGTGGGGCTAAAACTTTCCCAAATTATACAGGGAAACCTTTTAAGGTTTTTGTGATTTAGTCCCTTTTTTTGAAAGAAAAATTGAAAAAATTACCCAGAATCCAAAAGAAATAAAGTTTTTAATATAAGTTTTTTTACGGTAAATAATCCCAATTAAAAAGAAAAAATAAAAAACTTGACAAAAATAAACCTACAATGCTTTGGGCAACAAAACAAAGCACTTAAAAAGAAAAAATTTTATCTCAGGGCAAAACTAAAAACATAAAAAGCTCTTTCCACCCCCCCGCGGGGGATTTAAAGCTTTTTTCCTAGTAATTTACATTTTTAAGGGCCCTTTGACGATGCCATCGTTTTAAAAGTCATTATTAAAAAACTTTTATCAATTTTGAGTCAAAAAATTTAAAAAATAGGCATGAAAAATTCGAAAGAGGTTTACTATACGTTTTTCCCGGGCCGTGCTGATGGTCAAATCCTCACAAAAAAAAAAGGGTATACCTGAAACAGAAAAACCCCGTTAATTCAAATGGGGGTTTTATACAAAGTACTTTTTGGGAAAAGTTCCCCCGAAGTTTTGGGTATAAGCCAGGCCCTTATTTTTTCTAAAAGTTAGATGTAAACAAGAAAAAACTTTTATTTTTAACAGTACTCTCCAAATTGCTTTTATGTCAATACTAGTTTAAATAAACCCACATAATTCCGGGGTGATGGCATATTTACCCCAAAACCAGGGCCCAATTGCAAATCACAGTTTGCTTTAAAACATTTTCGGGTTTAACAATAATCCTAGATTTCCCTGACCATTGACTTGCAAAGGGCCCGGGGGTTTTTTTGTGTTGTTCTCTAAGGCAGCTATATTGATTATGTATCATGCCCACTGGAAATATTTGCAATCAACAATGGGTTTCTGTTAAATTTTTGGCTAAAACAATAAACTCAATTTAGGTACCAAAAAAGGGCCCCTTTTGTATATCCTTTGGTTAGATAAAAAGGCCCTATTTTTATGATAGCCATTGTGTTCCTCAGGTAAACTGCTTAAAAAGTTAAAACCTGTTTTCGTTTTTGGAAAAACCGATTCTTGGAAAACCCAAAGTACTATACCGGTACACGGGTTTTGCTTTACAATAGTTTTTTGTTGCTTTAACTGTCATTTTAACTTTTTAAAATCAATAAAATTAATAATTTAAAAGGGACTACATAAAATCAAATACATAATAAAGATATCAAACAAAAACAAAGTTTTTTTTAAATTTGAAACATTTCTGACATAATTTTGTAATCATAAATTGTCATTTTTAATTAGAAAAAAGGTAAATTTTTAGAAAGTACGTATGTACACGAGGTTCTTTGCTTGCTCTTGTACCTGGGGCTTTTTGGCCCTTTTGGGGGGTTTTTTTTCTCCCCACTTCCCCAATGAAGGAGGCCCCGGGGGTTAAATTCCCTTTTCCCAGCAATTTTTAAAACCTGAAAAGGTGACTTTGGAGCCAACAAAAAGCATTGAAACCAATGACATCCAAAGTAATTAGTCCACCCCGGGAAAAACCAAAAATTTGCATTGAGTGGGTTGGCTCTATGTACACATTTTTTTTAAATTTTTTAAATTTAAAAACTGACCTTGACAAAAAACCTGTTTTTTATAATAGTTTATACACTAGCATCTCTGTTAAAGGTTTTTTGCCAAAAACAAACCAATCTCAAAATTAAAACTTTAAATTTTTAAAAAATTGCGCTTTTTTTTAAAAAGCAGTGTTGTGCGTTTTTGTAACGAAAAAGAAAAAAACTTTAAAAAAAACTCTGAAATATTTTGGAGGTTCCGATAATAAAATTCAGCAGGGAACCTAGTTAAATAAAAACCAAAACCCCGGTATTTTTTTTTTTAAATTTTGTTTGGGGAGAATTTGGGAAACTTCTTTACCGCTAGAGACCCAAGAACGGCCATAATGGCAGTTTGCCAAATGGGGGCCCTTTTCCAGAAGAAGAGGGGGCGGCCCTTTCCCTTCCCCTAATACAAAAGGGCATGACTTTTTTTTTTTTGGGGGCCAAAATTGGAAAAAAAGGGAAAACTCCAGTGATAGATTTTACCCCCCTTTTACTCCCCTTTTGGAAAAGTCTAAACTTACACAGAAATTTTGATGTTTGGTATTTTAACTTTCCCTTACAAATTTTCCCCCCACTCTAAATTTTTTTTTTTTAAAAACAAAGAAAAAGCCCATTTTTTCTGTCAAGTTTCAAAATCAAATTTTTGACTTGACAATATTTGGGGTTTAAACCCACTTTAATTTAGTTAGTCACTGAAAGTGGGTATAGTTTTACGCTAACAAAACAGCAAATCGAAAAAGGGGGGTAAAATCATAAAATTTTGGGAAAATTTTATACTTTGGGTTTTATAGACAACACTGTTTTAAAAAAAAATTTCCTGTACTGTTTTTCCTTTTCAAAAATTCAAAAATTTAAATTTTAAAATTAAAAGCCATATTTTTGAAACCATAAACCCCAAATTATGTAAAATTTTGTTTTTTTTCTAACTTACGTACAGAAATGAACAGACCTATCTTTTGTGGTCGACAGTTTTGGAGAATTTTTTACTTTTTGCGACTCAGAAGAACCGGCTTCTTAAGGTGGTAGCCCCCTGCAAGTTCAGCTTTTTAGTGATATTTTGAAAACCTGCAAAAATCTAAAAACGGTTTGCAACAAAAAACGGGGTTTTGGGTTAGAATTATATAATGCAAGAAAAAGTGAAAAAATATAACTATCAGAGTTTGTTTTTTGG
Source organism: Sweltsa coloradensis (assembly GCA_024449915.1). NCBI lineage: Eukaryota > Metazoa > Arthropoda > Insecta > Plecoptera > Chloroperlidae > Sweltsa > Sweltsa coloradensis. Next base: position 9,880 of record JAMZAV010013237.1, on the reverse strand, counting down.
ATTTTTGTTTTTAAATTTAAATTTAAATGTGTAATTAAAAATTTACTTCCCAAAACCTTTTAAAATCTTTTTTTCATGCAGGCTATAGTTCTCTAAAAACCCCACAAAACCCTAAGGGTTGGCGGGGGGTCGGTTGCTTTAAACACGAGAAAATTTGGGCTCTTTGGGAAACCCCTTAAAAACTCTTCTGTGTTTGCTTTCCCCGGGGAGGGGGGGGGGGGGCAGGGGAAATTTCCCCCCTTTGTAAATCAGTTTTTAACTGAATAATGACGTTATAAAAATAAATAATATCTTTTGGGGTTGGGTTTTTTAAAATTTAGCTTCAGAACCTTTGTAAAAAACCAAATTGGGGGAATTTATTTGAATTTAAATTTTGGGGGAAAAGTTTTGTTAGCTGTTGAACACATTCTCATTTATTTGGTTATCATCTTTCCCAAATTTTAAAATGCAGGGTTGGGTAAAGAAAAATTATTTTAATGCCCCCCACTAAAAAACCATTCCGGGGGAATGATTTGGGAGTGGGTAGACTAAAAATTTTAATTTGTTTTATTTTTTATGAAAACCCAAAGTTTAATTTTTTAAAATAAAACCTTTAAAAATTATCTAAATGGGGTAGACGTAAACCTAAAAAAATTTAAAAAGGGAAGTTTCCAAAAAAATTGGGGAAAGTATACTGTTTTTTTTAAAAGCACAGAAGTCCCGGGTTTCCCAAATTTAACTTAAAAAAACTAGGGGGAAATGACCCCCATTTAAACCCCCAGGAAAAGACCTAGTGTATTTGTTCTCACGGTTTGCTTCGTCCTGCATATTGGTGTTGGTTTATTTTCCCCTTTTTTTTGGTTTCTTTTGCTACACTTAAACAGAGTGTTGGGGGGGTCCCCGTACACGGAGGGGGCCCTGATGGTGGAATTTTTTGTGAAACAAACCCATTGAATTTGGCTAGTTCTTGAAATACGGTCTATTTTAAACCTGTTTGGACCAGCCCAATGTTTGAGAACTAAAAAACTGATATGGATGGTGGGCCCACTTCATAAAATTTTCCCGTCAACCCCCGTCTCTGTTTTGGGGGAGGAAACACTCCATTTAATAAAAAAAGTATTTTGTGGGGGGATGGGAGCTCTGAAGTGCAAAAAAGACTTGGGGTAGTATTTAAAAAACGCTTTTTTTTGGGCCCTTTTTTTTTGTTTTTTATCCAGTTTTTGGGTTGTTTTTTTATGTAATTTGTATAAAAATATGTATTTTTTTAATATTGTTAATAAAATTTTATGTTTTTCCAATGCAAATTGTATTAATTTTCTATTTTTTAATTATAATAAAATTTAATTTTTTTTATTTCTTAATATTTAGCTTGGAAAAAACAGCTAAGTCCATAAAGGTAGGTTTAAACCCAAAAAGTTGGCCTTGAAAAAAATGGCTTTTGTCCATTAAAAAAAAGGGCAACTGCCCAAGTTTAAACAGTAACCCCAGTAAATGGCCTTTTTTTAAAAAAGGGGGCCCAAAATCCACTAATTTGGGTCATAAAAGGGTTTAAAGGGTTTTGGAGATTTTTGGTCATGTCCCATTGCTATTTAAAGTCTGCAATTTTCATATTTTAAAAGTTTTCCCCTTTAAAGGACCAGTTCTAAAAGAAAAAATGGGGAAATCAACACCCAAAAAGGGGTTTAGCTTCCCCACTTTCCATTTTAAAAAAAGAGTCCATTGAAAGGGAACCCCCTTTTTTAAAGCCAAATGCAGAATACAAGCAAAAGGGGGGGGGATGACCCAAAAAAGGGCTTTCCGGGGGAAAAAACCTTCACCCATCATGGAAACCAATTAGTAGTAGCTACCTGCAAAAAAATGGGGGTTAAAAAGGTGGGTTTGTACATGTAAAAAGCAATGGGAATAAGAAAAATGCTATGTACAAAAAGAATTATCCCAACAAAGGCATGGGTTAAAAGTTTTAATTTCAAAAAGCTGGACAATTATTAAAAAAAATTACAACAAATATTTTTAAAAAGTGCGTACCCAAAAATTTGGCCAAAGGGGAAAAAAGGGCTTTTGTCCATGGGCCCTTGGGAAAAAGAAAGTGGGGAAAGGTTAGTACTGGTTTTATCTCACCAAAAAATTTTTTTTCGAAAGGTCGTCTTTTCCCCAAATTTTTTTGGGCCCGTGGTCCCCAAACGTGGTAGGATTTCAGCATAGAAATTCTGAGAGGGGAAGTTCAAAGGGTTTCGAGTTTAAGGGTGTTCGAAGGTCGAGGGGTTTGATGCGCAATATGTGCCCGCACATGAAGACATTTCCAACATCTGGCAACCCCAACATAGAAAAGTTTTCAAAATTTGGGAAAATTTAAACCTAGTGATTGAAGCAGCATCAAGAGGTAGCATACAAAGGGGGGAAATTGGGGTTAGTTTTGAAGATGAAAATATAGAAATCTAGCATCTTACATTATTAAGAGTTTTTTACAAAACAGGGGATGTTCCGGCACACTATAAAACACTCAAATTTAAAATTTAACCAAACCCCTGGAGGGGAAAAAATTTAAAAGAAAATACGAGAGTTCTAAAATACACATGACACATATTTTTATGCAGAAAAACAAAACACAAGAGAATTGAGGGGGGTTTTGGGAAAAAAACCCAAAAAAATTCAAAATGGTTTCACATTTTTAAAATAATTAACTTTTAAATTTTTTTTTTTGGCCCCTTATTTGCTTAAATTTATATTGGTTTTTTACATTTAAAGGGAAAAACTTTTTTTTGAAAAGTTTTGTTTCGCCCAAAAAATTTTCGGATGCTTTTAAAAAGGGAAAAACCCCAATTTTTCATTCAAACCCACCCCTTTCCAAACTTTAATTTGATTTTAAGAAAACCTGCCCCCGTTGCCCGCCTGAAACCTTTTAAACCGTGGCGGGGAAAAAATTAAAATTTAAACAAAAAATGAACATTTTGGGGAAAAAAAGCAAAGGGAAAAACCATTTTAAAGCCCCTTTTTGGGAATTTTTAAAACCTTTTTTTGGAAAAAAAATTTTTGAAAACTTTTTTTAAAATTTTTAAAAGGGTTTTTTCCTTTTAAGGTAAAGGCTGGGGTTTCCCCCAACTCCGTTTCCCCCAAAAAACTTTTTGGGTTCCCCTCAAAAAAAAACAATTTTGAACGGGAAGGAAATTTTTTGGTTGTTTTTTTCTGGTTCAAACCCCCCAATTTTAAGTTTTTTGGCCCCTGGTTTTTAAAAAAATGTAATTTTTCCCAAAACTTTTTAAAAAATTCGCCAAAAAAATTATTTAAACCCCCAAAAAAACAAAATAAATTTTGAAAGAGAAAAAAATGGCATTTACTTTTTTTAATAAGCGTTAATTAAACCCAGGTTTAGTTTTTGGACCCCTTTTTCCCGCTTTTCCCGCAAAATTACCCAGGAAAATGAAACGGCAACCTAAAGAGGGGGCCCCCCTCCTTCGTTTGGTGAATGTGGGTTTTCCCTAAGCCCTTTTAAAAGTTGCTAAAAATTTTTTCCGGGATTTAAAATTTTGGGGTTTTGGCCCAATTTTTAAAGGGAAATTTTTAAATTTTTAAGGGTTTGATCCTAGTCAACCCCCGTGGGCCTTCCGGGGGAGGCCAAAAAACAAAATGGAAAAAAACCAAAAAAAGTTTTTTGGGAAGGGAAGGAAAAAAAAGTTTTTAAAGAAAACTTTTTTATTTTAAAAATTTTTAAAGGGTTTTTAAAAAGGGAATGTTTGGTTCCCCCCCCAATTTTTAAAATAACATTTAATTTTTTTTCAAACTTGGGGAAATTTAATTTTGGGGCCCTTGGGTTTTTTTCTCCCGGCTACGCCCCAAGAAACATTTACAAAAAAAATGCGTATCCCTTTTACCGGAAAAAAAACCAAAAAACCCCTAAATTTCCAAATTTTAATTTTTTAAAATTTTAAAATTTTTAAATTTTTGCCGTTCCAAAAAAACTAAAGTTAAAATTTTAAACCCTGTTTTCCCCTTTTTTCTAATTTTTTGGAGAAGGGAAATAAGGAGAGAGCCCCGTTTTTAAAGCTTGGGGTTGAAAACGGGCCAATTTGAAATTTTAAACCCAAAATTCAAATTTTGGGGGACCGGGGGTTTCGAACCCCGGCTTTCCCCTCCCAAAAAAGGGGAGGGCCTTTTTGCCATTTCCACCAAAATTTTTTTTAAACCTTTTTTGAATTTGGAAAGGTTTGGGAAAAAGAAATGAAACCCCTAAAAAAATTCATAAATTTTAAAAAATTAATTAAATTTTTCCGGTCCTGGGCGGGGTTTTGGGAAAGTGGGGGGGCCCGGGAAACGAAACACCGGGCCCGGGAAAAATTTTTTCCCCCTTTTTAAATTTTATTTTTATTTAAAATTTTAACAACTTTCCAAAACGGGAAAATTTTTTTCCCCCCAACAAAGTTTAAATCAATTTACACATGTTTTGGAAATTTAAATACGGGGAAGGAAAAAAAAATTTTAAACAAATTTTTTTAAAAAAAAATGGAAAATTTAAAAAAATTCCCAAAAACCAAACCGGCCGGGGTTGAACCGGGCTTACCCGGTTGCCCTTGTTTTTTCCCAAACCTTTGGGGGTTGGGAAATTTTAAAGGGAATAAAAAGGGAATTCGAAGGAAAAAATTCCCCTTGGACCAATTTTGGAAATTAACCCGGGCCGCCCCAAGTTTAAAATTTTTTTATTTCAAATTTTTAAAATAAATAAAAAAAATTTAAAAATTTAAATTTTTTTTGCCAAAATATTTGGGGGAAATTCCTTTTAAAAATTTGGGCGTTTTAGGAGGAAAACCAATTGTTTTCACATTTTTTTTAAAGGAAAACCAAAATTTAAAAAATTTCAAACCCCGGGGGGAATTGGGGAAACCGTTTTGTTTCCCCCCCAAAATTCCCGAAAAACCCAAAACAAAAAAGAATTTTTATGGCAAAACCTAAAAAAAAATTGGGTTTTTAAAAACCCCCAAAACCCTTAAAAATTTTTTTGACCCTAAAATTTTTTAAAAGGGTTAAAAAAAAGAAAAGGGTTCCCCCTCCCGGTTTTCCCCCCCTTTTTATTTTTACGGGGGTGCAAAGGGGTTTGGAAAAAAAAGTAAAGGGGGTTTTAAAAATTAAAAAAAAATAAAGCAAATTAAAAAAAGGTTTTTCTTTAAAGGTTTTAAAAAAGGGGCTTGGTCCTTTCATAAAATTAAACTGTTTTTTTTTTCGGTTTGGTTTCTTTAAAAAAATTTTTTCTTTTTGAATTTCCCTAGTTTTTCAATTTTTCTCCAGAGCCTTTTACATCTTAATTTTTTGGAAGTTTTTTTAAATTGAGGGGGGTGGGGGGTTGGAAACTGTTTTTGGTTTTTCCGTTTTTTAAAAACTTTTAGGTTTAAGTTTCCCGGCCCTTGAAAAAAACCCCCGGGAAAAAGGGGGGCCGGGAGGGGGGGGGGGGCCCCCCAAAGGGGGGGGGGGGGTTTAAAGGGCAACCTTTTTAGGGGCCTTTTTCTTTTTTTTTTTTCCGGGGTAAAGGGGTTCCCCCCAAAACAAAAAAGAAAGGGAAAAAACACACCCCCAAAAAAAAAAAAAAAAAAAAGGGGGTTAATAAAAATTTAAAAAAAACTAAAGTTGGGTTTTTTAAATTTTTTAAGTTAAAAGGGGGGTATTCCCTAATTAAATTTATTGAAAATTTTAATTAAATTGGTGAAAACACCGAACTTTACCTTATTTTGGTCAAATTGGGAAATTTTTTTTTAAGGGGAAGAAAAGGGGACTGTCCCAAAATTTTATTTTCTTTTCGAATAAAAAATCTGCACAAATTTTTTTGGAATTTTAGTGTCTATTAAACTGGAAATCTGTGTCAAAAAGGAATAATTAATTAACGTTTGACATCCCCACTAAAAATTTACATTTTGGGCAGTTACGACTAAAAGGGCCCAATTTTTTTGGGAGGAAACTTGTGATGTTTTTAGAGGGGGGGGGGGGGGGGGGGGGGAGAGAAAAGCACCAACACTGGAAAATCCCTCCTAAAATGAATATTAATTTTGAATGGGTTTTTAAAGACTTCGTTAAATTTAAAAAATTTTTTTTAGACGTGTGATGCCTAATCAATAGTTCCCAATTTTTTTTTAAAAAGGGAATTAATAATACCTGAAAAGGATGGGACAGTGATGGAATAAAAAAAAAAACGGGGTTTAAAAATCGAATGGTTTTTTTAAAAAATGTGCTAATTTACTTTACCGACGGGCTTTATTTAATAAATTTGACCCAAAAAAGTTCCCACAACAAATTTTTTCCGTGAGAAAATTTTGCAAAATTTGGGAGCGCTTAATGTGGGGAAACACAATACGATTTTTTTGGTAATTTTTTTTTAATGAAACCTGCATTTTAATAAATAAATTTTTATAATCGATTTTTCGGAAAAGATACAGATATCGGGTTTTTTTTGAGCCCATTTTAAAGTGATTATCATGTGCATCCTAAATTTATACATTTGAGCTCAGTCGGGGGGTTGAACCCCGGTCTTCCCGGTGCCAGGGATTCCCCCGCCCCGGGCCCCCGAGACCCGGGAAGTTAATAAAATCTTCTTTTTTGGGGGCATTATAGGGAAAAAAATTTTTTTTTTTTCCCAAATGGGTTTTACCCAAAGCCAGTTGCTAGTGCTTAGTGAATACAAAAAATTGTGAACCCTAACGCTGTACTACAGGGCGGGGGTCAGTGAGGTTACAGAACGTAGTTCAAAAGATTATCTTTAGTCTTCTTTTTGGGGTTTCAAAAATTCACATTTTTTCACGGGATCGTTTTGGTTTTTTCCCCCTTTAAACCCAAAAAGATTAAAATTTTTAATTCCCATCAATGGGCCCAAATTAGCATTTGTTCCGTTCCGCATTTAGGTTTTTTTAAAATTTTTTTTTAAACCGTTTCTTATTTGGTTCTTCAGTTGTGATTGTTGTGCATTATAAATTTCCCCAATTTACACTCCTTTTTTTTGGGGACAACAGATCACATCATCTAAAAACCCTTTTTTCTAAACCCTTATTGTTTCCCGTTTGGGAAATCAATTCTTGGGGAAAGGGTTTTTTATTCCGTTTTCTACAAATACTTCCATGTTTGGGCATTTAAAAAAAAAATTTGTATTTAGAGTCCCACCCACTCAGTCATAAATGATTTTTTAGTTGGGGGCATTAAACCAAAACGACCAAAAACCAACGCTTAGGCCCCGATGCAATCAAAAAAGGGGAGGGGAAACCAAACCAAAAAATTTATATTTTTTCAATAGGAAAAAATAGGGAATCAGTGGGATGGACAGTGTAACACCCGCGGATCCCAAAAACCCGAATCAAAAGTCCGATTCAGAATAAAATTTGAATTTATTATGTGCCTCGTTGCTAGGACGGCTCCAAAATTAACCCTTTTTCGAATTTTCCCAAGACACGTTTAAATCCAAATCAGAAAGGGTTAAAAAAATTCCGACTTTTTGCGGGGAAACGAACCCCGGGGGAAAAATTTTTTTTTTTTTTTGGGATTGGAAGCGAGACGCTAACTACAAGGGCCAACGAGCCACACACAAAAGTTTCCCTTTGAAAAAGCGGGGTTTTACTGAGCTGTAGGTTTTGGGGACAGGATTTTTTTTTTTTAAACGTGGCTCTCCTACTCCACTTAGGTTGCCGTTTGGGACGGGAAAGGGACCCCATTCCTTCATCACTCGTGAAATTATCACAGATGTATGGGTCTATAGCCACTTTTTTTAAAGATCTTAGGTTAAATAGTTAAGTTTTTACTGTTTTTTAAAAAGTAAAAAAAAAAAGTCTGTTTATTAAATTTGTTAGTTTAGGAAATAGTTGGTTCAAGAAACCCTAGAACCCAAAAATAACGAATATGGCTATGGGGAAGACAGATCAGAGGGCAGTTAAATTTACTATCTATGTAAAAGGAAAAGAAGTAATGAGAAATCTTGAGGATGTGAGGGTAATGCCATCAATATCATTGGATGGAGACCACAGGCTGGTGTTGGGGAAGTTTAGAATGATGGTACAGACCCAAAAGAGAATAAAGAACCGGCACAAAGACTAAAAGTGTGGAAACTGCAATCTCCGATAGTGCAAGAAGAGTTTATGACAAGAATTAGTGAACAAACACCTACAAATGAAGTGGGAGAAATAGAAGAAGAATGGCAAAACTTTAAGAAGGTTTTTGTGTCAATGCAGAAGAGTTGTGTGGAAGAGTTCAGTGGAAGGAGGAAAGAGAAAGAAACGCGATGGTGGAACGAGAGGGTACGAGATGCAGTTCGGGAGAAGAAACTAGTTTGGAAAAAGAATGAAAGTGCAAATCTACAGAAAATGAGTACGAGTACCGTAGGCGAAAAACCGATGTGAAACAAATTGTGAAGGAGGAGAAAGACAAAGCAATGGAAGAATTTGCTGGTAATTAGAAGATGACTTCCAAGGAAATAAGAAAATTATGTACGGACTAGTAAAGACAAAAAGACAAGAAAGGGAAGAACAAAAGCTCATGGTAAATGAAAATGGCCAAGTTACAAACAACCCTCAGGAAATACAAGAAATGTGGAGGAAATATTTCGAAAATCTGCTAAATGTACAGGTTAGTGAAAATTTAAATGCAGAGAAAGAGGAAGATGCAAGTGGAGAAGATGAAGAAGACGAGGTAACAGAACAAGAGGTGGCACGGGCGTTAGGAGCCATGAAGAATGGTAAAGCTCCGGGAGTGGATGACATTTCTGTGGAAATGATCTAAGCATCAGGTGCAGAAGGAAGAAGATGGTTATTTCGAGTAATAAGTGCTGCGTGGAAACAAAAGAAGGTACCAGAAGATTGGAGAAGAGGTATAATTGTACCGCTGTTTAACCCGAGAGTAGTCGCGTGTGGTCTTTTAGACCAACTTTTTTTTTCAACAGTTGGTATTTGTACAGCGCGCATGCGTGGCTTGTCTAGTTCCGCCTACCTTCCCAAAATAGATTTGTGAAGCCAGTGTGCAATACGTGATTCAGTGTTCTGCAGAACTTCATCTAAGATAAGAGGTCCTGTTCGGTTGCTTGGTCTTTTCGACCGCTGCGCGACTACTAAGGGAGGCAAAAATATGCATACTCAATCACTATTATGAGACATGTATTTTGTTATTGTAGGTTAATTATTCTTCAACATACAGTGTTGGCATAATATTACTGTCTTGGTTTACTAATAATTTGAACTACATGGTGTTTCAAAACATATTTTTATAGGCCCTACCTTTTTGTTGGTTTGCCACAATCTGTGTTTGATTGATTATTGATTGATTATTTATTGATTATTGATTGATAATTGATTAATATAACCATGTATGCTGGCTATAGGCTATAGGCCTATACTATTTTGTAAAATACCTATATTATTAAGCGAGCGAACAGCGAGCGTTTCCATTTGACTCTGCCGGAAAAATTAGTCACTGGTTTGTTTTTGTTTTTTTTTTTTTTTTTTTTTGTTTTTTTTTTTTTTTTTTTTGTTTTTTTTTTTTTTTTTTGTTTGTATGTCTCGCCATAACGTTCGAACGGAGGCTCGGATCGAGTTGAAATTTTGACCATCCGCAAGCTTCGTTCTCGTTGAATCCATTAGTTTTGTGGCAAATCGTTCAAAAGTTAAAAAGTTACATTAAAGTTAATCGAAAGTTTTTTCTTCAAACTAAACGGCGACAAAATCTGAGATAGCCAAATCATTTAGAATGTCCGTCCGTCACGAATATGTTAATTTTATTTTGATCCGATAAGTAGTGTAGATGGAAATTACATTATAAAAAGTAACGTGCCATGGCAACGAAAAGACGCGCGAAGTTTCTAATGCACTGCCACCTAAAGTAATCAAATACTTTCGAGGAGCAGTCATTATTTGTCAAAAAAGGTTTAAATAGTTAACCCCCGGATCAG
>JAMZAV010013236.1:0-22033 GCA_024449915.1 Sweltsa coloradensis | reverse complement strand
CCGCCCGCTTTAATGTAATTTCTGAGCAGGTTGATTGCGGCACTCCAATCTTTTCCTTGACAAGCAAGTTTTGGGCCCCGTAAGGCAGTGCTTCAATGGAGCTTTGCGGTGGGACGCTAACTGTCTTCCCATCGCCATAATCCCAAAGCCCGGTCGTAACTTCAATCCATGCATCGCCAATACTCCTGTTGGAAAACCCTTCAACCGATTGCGTCCCCCCCCTCCTCCCTGTAGAAAAGTCCCCTTCCAATTTTTGGAAAAAAAACATATGATCTGGAATGCTTGTCGTACTTGGATTGTCGTTTTTGTGATACTTCCGCAGAATGAGGCAATATTTTATTGCGGACCCGCCCCCAATAAATAAAAAACCTTCCGTGTACGGTATCCTACGATCACAGACAACTCCCGACGCTGAATTGTAGTTTATTTTTTTTTTTTCTGTAAAGAAGCGTTTTTGCCCAGGCACCGTCAGCCACAATTTACCATGATGGACAGGCGCGCCCGTCCCCGACATCCCACGTCCACCTGCAAGCTATTGCCAAATCTAGCTTTTCCCCCTCCTTCCCCTGCTTCGATCATAGAAGCATATGCTGAATCGTGCCATCGCACCGTGCACCCTTTAGTGTGGTATTTTCCCCCCAGGTTCTCTTCGACATACACGGCAATGTTTTTTCAGTGCAGCTCTTGGGATTTTTTCTTGAAGCTGAGAGTACCCTCCCTCCTGTAAGTGACCCATAGCTGAGGACCAACGCAAGTGTTTTTTCCACGGTCCATGTGTGGTCCCTGTGGGTTCGCCTCCTTCAGTAAAAACACCCCTCTTTTTCCATGGTGGCACACGGTGGCACTTTTAAAATTTAATGCACTACGGAACCCCCCCACATGAACCTCTGGAACACAGGGGGACCATAATCAGCTACGGAAAAACAATCTAAGGGTTCATGCTTTACCTATTTCCCTTTTAGCTGTCTGTGGTAAAGGGCCGGAAAAAAAAAATCTTCCCGACCTCCCTTTGAAAAAGCAAGCCCGCCTGGCATGGGGCTTCGTGTAGGAACGGCCGCTCGTGCGAAATCTGCCTGTCGGGCGATTTTTTTGCCAGGGCTAAAAAATAAAAAGTGGTTTTTTTAGGGGAGAAAGTAAGACTAAAGGCAAGTTCCCACGTCATCTATTTTTTTCCCTTTACAAACCACTACTACCCACTCCCAAAACTTTTTACTACCACTAGGAAAAACGCTTAACCCCCGTTTGTTGGATAAACGAAAATTGGTAAAATTTGAGGTGCCCTTTGTTTTTTTTTTGGGCCGGATTTTTCCCCTTGTTTGTTCTGTGAAAAAAATCAGAACTTTTGTTAAAATTTTTTTTTTTTAAAAATTAAATCAAATTAAATAAAATAAAATTTAAACTTTTTTTTTTTTTTTTAATTAATCGTATTTTTTTAAAAAAAGAAAAAATCGTAAAAAATTGAAAATTTTCATAAGAAATAAATATTTTCGATTACGCACAAATTTTACAGGGAATATATTTAATTCTTTTAAAATTTTAAAGGGTTTTTCTGTGAAAAAAATCATTATAATCCGGATTAAAGAAAGGGTAGGTTTTTTATAAGCCAAAGAAATTTACAATAATCTCGTAAACGACGTTAGCGTTCCAATTCCTCTTGGGGGTTTTTCCTAGTTTCAAAGTACCCCGGACTGCAAAAAATTACATTTTTTTGGTATTGCTTCAGCCCGCTACTTTTTTTTCAAAAACGCCCCAAAACACACCCCAAAAAACCCTGATTTTAAAAAAAATCGCCGGGGCCGGCGCTTTTTGGTTGAGGGCTCCCCCCCCCAAACCCCCCCATGCTTGTCCCACTGGAGTTACAAGTTTTTCATTTTTGCCCCCCCCTGAAAAAATTTTCCTGCGGAGGGCCCTTGTTTTTGGGTTTGGGATATTGTTTAACTCTCATATTTATGCATTTTGGGGCTAATCAAAGACGATGAGTGGTGACAGATGGGGATGAAGTATGAACAGAAGGAAGGAGGGGAAAACCCGGGTACCGGCACGTAGCCTACTCCTTTCAAAAAATTCCCAAGGGGACCGCCCGGCCAAAAAAACGTCCCACCCCGAAAAGACGGTGGAATTTTGGGGGGAACAGCCCATATTAGTCACTAAAGGGGTCATATATTTCCAAACTACTTTATTGGGGTAGGACCTTTGATTTTGCCCTACTGAAAGGTTGTTTAAGGTGAAAGATGATTTTGCCCCTCGGGATCGCCGTGTTGATTTTTGGGCCCGGTAAAGAAGGCGCCTATAAAACTCGAAAAAGGGGCCCGGGCTTCAAGTATTTTTCAGTTTTTTTCTCTTTTGGTTTTTTCTATTGTAATTTGGGTTTTTGGGGGAGACCAACCCCTCTTTGGGGGAGATTTCACTTTAGGTGCAAGGGGGGGTAAACTTTTGTTAGATTTTGGGAGGGGGATTTAGTCGTCTTTAAACCCGGTCCAAGGAAACCTACCTGCCCTTTCAAAGGCCCAGCTCACCCCGGAACAATGCCCCGGGAGTTTGGGAAAACCTTTTTTCCCAATCTATTTTTAAATCAAAGAAATTTTTAATTCCTTTCGGACATTTTTTTGAACCCTTTTAAAATTTAAATTTAATAACGTGGTTAAAAATATGTAGCCTGATTTTATTAAATGCTTTTTTGCTGTTTGTCTACGATCAAAACTAAACCGTTTTAAATAGACAATTGTTTTTTGTAAGCCTACCCAAAATATCTAAAATTCAAAAAAACTTTGATCCTATCTGGTCATTCCCTGAGGGGGGGGAGACCCTCGCAAAAAAAACCCCTTTCAAAATTTTGAGCTACTTTAATTTTGAATCACTTTATTAACCTTTTGAAATGAAAAAAAATTTTTGAAAACGGGGAAAAAAATTATTTTAAAGAAAAACCATTTTTGGAAATGGGTTTATAACAGGTATAAACTCCCAATTTCACTCGTGTACAAAAATGAAGAAACCCGTGTCCTCACTATGGGATGGGAGATTAGGGGGGGGGGGGGGGGGGGAAAAACCCTTTTTCAGCCCATCCTACGTCTCGGCCTACCCTCCATTCTGTCGCATTTTTAAAATAAACCCAAAAAAAACCGAAACCCGTTATTACAGAGAGATTTTTTTTTATGATATTTTTGATTTTTTTTCCTTTCCATTATTAATAGGGCGAATTTTCGATGTTCAAATCTTTTTTGATTTTTGTTCCAAACGAAAAAAATTTTACGGAAAATATCATAATAGAGATAAAATTTTAAAGATCTTTTCCTATTTGTAACCCCAATGGGGAAAATTTTTTAATCGTAAACAAAAATAAAAATGAAACCACATGAAATTTCACAAAAAAATACTGAAAGTAAAAAAATAAATAATATTAAAAAAAAAGGGCTTTGCGAAAAAAGATTGTGTTTTTTTTAAATGCTTTTTGAACAATCCAAAAGGGGGTTTGAAAGGCTGAAAATTTTAAGACCCCTCGTCCCAACGGGGTCCAGCGCGGGGGGTGGGGGGGGGGACAAGGTTTCCTCCCTTGTGTTTCAGAGACGGGGTTTTTAATCCTTTATTTACTAAAAAGGGAGGGTTTAATGCGATTTGCAAAGGGAACAATTACCCACAAACCCCCTCCCATTCCGGGTTCGAATCCTAGTTTGGGGAAAGGGAAGCGTGTTTATGATCTTCTTTTTACGAATACTGAAATACAAATAAAATTTTAGAGTACTCCGAGGTTTTTATTCGAACTCTAAATCGTGGGCCCGATACCGCCATCGGCAATCCCGAAAAAGTTTTTTTCCCAATGTTTTCCCCCATCGTGAGCCCCCCTCGAAAGTTCCTTTCAAACTACATCTACATATCGTTCTATTTTTCCCATCTAAAGTTTTTCCCAAATCGGGAAAAAGAGGAATGTGATCAAACAACCTAGAATTCTTACGAAATTTTTATTTTTTCCAGTGCCGTGCATTCGCGTGGTTTTCATCAAAATATCCCTTTACACCCATTGCCAACTTCCTTGGTTTTTTTGACGTTGGGATAGGCGAAAAGCAATCGCTTTACAAACACTAGAAAATTGTTTGATCCCCTTTATAGACACATCAAGTAGTGGTTTTTTTTTAAAAAAAAAAATTCCCCCCCAAAGATAATGTAAAACCCATTATCCAACACAAATGCATGCATTGTCTGCTGTATAATAGTCTTTTTTATATAACATTGTAACTACAATTTAACCATAAACACAAAATTTTAAATTTCCCTTTTAGTTTTTTCTTTTTAACAATGTAGATAAAGTTTAAAAAGAGTTTTATGAAATATGGGGAAATGATGACAAAAATCATACATAAAAAAATTGTGAAATTTCTCTCTCTGTATTCACAAAAAAGTAAAATTTTCACAGTATCACGCGAATCGAACCGTACACAAATTTTTGATAGCGAAGCGAAGATTTTCAATTTCATTTTCTTTTTTTTCCCCTTTCCTGTTCCCCCTGTTCTTTTATTGTAAAAAAATAGCTGGGTTTTTTTGTTTTGTTAGTTTTTTTTGTCTGTTTGTTTTTTTCTCTCTTTACCGGGCAAAGGGCATAAAATGCTTTTCTTGATAAAAATTTGGGGGGGAAACCTTAAAAATCTTTTGAACTTAGACCTCCCACTTTTTTTGAGTAAAATCAAAGAAATTTTTTCTTGGGACCCATATATGAAAATGAATTTTGATTATAAAATAAAGTTAAAAAATTTTGCCAGAACCATAGAAATAAAGGTTGAGTTTTTTAGGTATATAATAAAAAAATTAGCATAGAAACTAGACAACAATCATCTACAATGCGTTAAAAAAACCCTTGAAAAAGTAAGAGATCCCACGCAAACAAAAAACCCCCTTTTTTAAAAAAAGCTAAACCCATCATCGCGCCAAAAAAGCAGCATCAAATAGATTTTATTTTAAAAATCAAAAATTTTAAAAAAAGGGGTATAAAACTAAATTTTAAAAACATGGGCCCCTAATAATAATTACAAAAAACTAATAATTTTGTTTTCACTCACCCACTCATTTCACTAATCCCCCCCCGGCCAACCATCGTCCTCATAAAAAATAAAGGCCCACTAGGGTGTGGGGGGGAAACCAATGGTAGGCTTTCCGTCTACGATGAGCCCGGTCCGTTTTTCCACATATTTTATCCCAGCCGGGCTTTTCCAGGTATGAAAGGGTCACGCTGCCCGGGGTTTCCCCCCTAACAAAAGTTCATTGCTGCTGCGCCTTCAATAAACTTTGAATTTTTTTATTGTTATTTAAAAGAGAGCGATTTTTAGTGGCTAATGAGACAGACCTTTTTAAAATTTTTTTAAAATTTTGTACTATACCTGAGTTACCTACGGGTATTGTCAAGGGCGTACCCAAGTGGAAAAAATTTTGGGTTTTCGTCGTCACTACCAAAAAAATAATATAAATTTCCTATTAACACTAACCTTTTTTAATTTATACTTATTTTTATATTGGATTTTGGGTTTATTAAAACTGGGTGAAATTAAGGTTTTTAAAATAAAAACTTTTTAATATTTTGTTATTAAATATTTAACAACTTTTAAATTTTTTGACATGAGGTGTGGTACACACAAAACTTTTTATTAGTGAAAAGTATTTTTTTTGAAAAATGTATATATCATTATTACGTTATTTAAATTTAAATTTCAATACAATTAAAAAATTGTATAGTTTCAGGGAAAAATGAATTTAAAGGGGTTTGTTTTTTTTACAGTGTTATGGGTAAAATATAAAACCCTTGGAGTTTCACTTACCCATAAATTACAAAAATTTCTTTACTCATTGTTTTTAAATTTAATGTCTATCCGTTTCCTTTCCTGAATAAAAAAGGAGTACAATTCATATCTGTCGTTTTTTGGCTTTTTTTACGTCCGTAAATGAAATTGAGAAAAATAATGTAAACAAACTATAACCTAAAAAAATACATATAATAAAACACACACAAACTATATGCATGACAATGAATAAATAAAAAGGGTTATATTACAGGGAAAAAGCAAAAAACGCACACTTTTTTTTTGAAATACTGCATTGTGTAAAATTTTAAAAGGATAGAAAACAATATTACAAATTACATATGCATTTTTAGCACTTAAATTTATTTTTAACTTTTGTATTGTTCTTCGTAATTCTGATGATAAAAATTAACCCGGGGCAATTAAAAAAGAAAGTATAAACCCCTTTTGATATTGAAAGGTGTGACAAGATAACCGTCAACCCTTGCTACTCGGGGCTAATGCATGGAAAAATAGCTTAAATTTGCGTAGGAATCCATGCTGTGGGGTGCCAGCATTTTTTCCCTCGATTGAGCCTTTTCAGGGGACAAACAGGGGGGTGAAAGGGCCACTTGGATAGGGGGGAAGAATGTCCGGGGGTAATGTTTTAGTAGAACTCATCCAAGTGTTCACCCTTTAAAAACTTATGAGAACCTAGGAAAACTTTTTCAGTCAAAATTGGTTACTAGCTCAAACGGGGGACTAACTAGAGTCTACCCCGTTACCGGGGACCCACCTCTATCGGTATGAAAGGGAAATTTTTGGGAAACAAGGATTTGTCGAGCATAGGGTCCTAAGTTACTTGGTCCCCCACCTGCACCCCGTCCCAAAGGGGAAAATTTACAACCCGAAAATAAATAAATATTTTTCTAAATATAAAGTCAAAAAAAATTGTATTTTTATGTTTGCGAGCACAACCAGGGGAAAAGATTTTACTGCCCGAAATCCCCCTGGTTAAAACCCAAAAAATACTTTGGTCTCTGGGGGGGCAAAAACCAAAAAACCCCAAAATTAGAGAAACATGGGTGGTACCCCTCGACAAAAGCACACCCCCCAAAAAACAAAGAGATACCCCCCGTGCATTAAAAATTGAAAACCTTTAATTTGATTTTCCCATTTTAAAGGGTTGTGGGGGGCCCAGTGGAACGAAATACAACTATGGCTAGAACCAATACCCCAAGATAACATCCCAACCCCCTATCCCGAAGACGGGGTCGGGGGAAACTTGTGTTGAGTATAGCTTCACATTTTTGTGGATATCGACGCCATTTGGCCCGGTGACTAAATTTGGCGGAAACACTTTTTAAACCCAACTAACCAAAATCCCCGGGGGCGAAACAACAAAATAAAATTTTTGGGAAAAACAAAGTAAAAGTAGCATAAACAAAACTACATAATTGGAGCAAGTCGCAGTGGCCCTATATGACTGTGCGGGGGGACTGAAGTTCGTGGGTTTTTTGCTTTCTTTTTATTGGATGACAAAAGCGAAGACTTAAATTTCATTTCCCCCCAAAAAATTTAGCCCAATGTTTTTTGATTTTTTTTTTTGGAAATTTTGGTCTGTTTTGTTCGCTCCCCCTACTAGGCAAACGGAAATTTTCCGATCTTGATGAAAATTTAAAGGGCCCTTTCGAAAAAAATCTTTACTTGAGCTGTATTTTTTTTTGGGGTAAAATTCGAAAAATATTTGGGAAATGAATATCGTTTCCCTTTTAGGGGGTTTTTTTTTCGTTTTTTAGTGCGATTTTTTTGTGACTTTGGGGCCGTTTTCTGACCAAACGGGTGGGGTACAACGTTCATATTTTACATGTACATTAAGGTAAGGGTTATGTATTGTTTTAAATGAAAGAAAAAGTTAAAAAAAGTTATCCAGAATCCTAGAATGGATTGTAAAAATTAAAAAGAAAGCTATAAAAAACTTGAAACAATCGCCTAAAATGGGGTTTCTTTAAAGCAATCTTGGGGCTACAGATATTTTGACATTCAAAATTACCCTAGAAATTAGTACTTTATAAAAATTATTCTAATTGGTGAGCGTAGCGAGGGGAACAAGATTCCATTTCACTAAAACTGGAGAAAAAAATCCGGAATGTTTTTTTTTTTTTTCCCCCTTTTTTTTCCCCTTCTGTTTGTATTTTTGTGTGCTTTCTGGACCTTTCGAAATCTCCAAACTTAGAACTAAAAACGTTTTGAGAGAAATCAAAAAATTTTTTCCACAAAAAAATTTTGCAATTTTAAGTTTTTTTCATTTTTTAAAAATTTTCCCCGCTCATCCAACAACAGGGGAAAAAAAAAAAAAAAACGTTTGCAAAGGGCGTCCTAGTGTATAGCATAAACAAGTACAAAATAACAAAGTTCAGACACAAGTAACTTATAGCTTTTTGGGGAAATCGCAGGTTAACGTCACGGGGGGCGGGGAAATTTTTTGGGCCCATGACAAATAATTTATTGACCTTTGTGGGAAATGCCCAAAAACAAAAACCCCACAGTTTTTGGATATTTTTTTTGGGTATGATTCTTTAAATGCTGTACGTTTTATATACATTTTAAATTTAAAAAAAATTTAGAAAATTTCTGTTGTTTGATTTAAAATTTTTTTATTAAGCGGATTTGTAGACTTCATTTACATGGTAGGCCTTCAAAGAAACCATTTTTGCAACAAACCTTTTCTCTTGACGAAATTTGAAAACTTTATGTTTTTGCAATATTAATTGATAGTGACATTTAAATTACAATAACTATGATTTTTTTTTGGCCCTTTAAATTTATAAAAGGTTTGGGGGGTTATTTTAAATAAATCCAAACCTGAAACCCTTTATAATTTTCCCACATATAACAAAAATCATTGAGTACGATTAGTTTTGGGGTTTTGTCGACGAAAAATTTAAATTTCCTGTTTTGGGGGAACCGTACTCACACTTAAAAAACCATCCCCAACCAGATCACTTTTAAAATCAAAATCGCCCTGAAATATCAAAAAAAACCTTTTGGGGCAAATGCGACGTTAAAAATTTTTCATCCCAAAGATAGTGATATCCAAAAGTTTTAAAACATGACTGTTTTTGGAGACGTAAGAGGGGTGCCCCAAGCATTCCATTGTGGCCCCCTTCCTAAGGACCCCAACGAAAATTTTTCCCAAAAACTTTGCCCTGGAAACCCACTATCTAAAAATTGTTTGTGGAAACAGTGATTAGTACGTATAAAAAAATTTTCGAAACGTCTGAAAATTCCCGACTAATTCGCTGGAAAACATGGAACTTTTTTCTCATAAGGGGGACTAATGTGCCCGAGTTTTCGAAAAAAGGCAATCTCACTACACCATATCAACGTTTGTAAAATGCAGTAAAAACATCCGATATGTGTCTGTCATAGTTTAAAGGGAAAAACTTCCATTTGGCACTAATCGTTTTTCAATCGCCCCGGTCTGAAAGGGGGGCCGGTGGGAAAAAAGATCCCCAAAAATTTTAGGTGATGAACAAACCAACTTACTGAAAATTTTTCAAAAAAGGCATGCTGGGCACAAAAATGTAAATGCCAGAAAAAACCGAAAAAACCCCCAAAGTCAGGAATGCGAAAAAAAATACTGTGAAAGAGCCCAATTATTTAAAAATTCAAAAAATAGGATGGAAAAAACATCGTTTTTTTCAAAATTTTTCCTTTTCCCGGGGGATCGAGCTTTTTTTTGCAAACCTGAATGTTTCCATATTGCGAAATTTTAAATTTTTAAAAGGGACTTAAAACCCAAAAGTTGACCAACACACAGTCCGGAAGGGGAGCTGAGTGAAAATCACAAAAGGGTTACGAAAACGAACTATCAGTTATCAACCGTCAAAAAAAAACCCGGAAAAGTGAACCCTGCCCATTAAATTTGGGAAAAAGGAAACCCGCAATCGAATTTTTTTCACAGTTTTGGGCTACCGAAATCTATACCCTATGGACGAAATGAAACCCAAAACAAAAACCCCGGCATGTATTTGGAAGATATGTATTTTAAAACGTGAAACCAAACCAAACTTTTTTGGGTTTAAAATAAAGGGGGGTGGAGGGTATGAAATTATTTCTAAAGTAAGGGCATTTATGTTTCCCTTAGAAAAAAGGAGGGAGAAGCGAAGAACATAAAAGTCTGAAAGTTTTTCGTAAGATGTTAACAACGTTTCCTGTCTTTAAAAATGCGTGAAGGACCGATGGAAGCCCGTAATTTTTTAAAAGTTTTTGGGGAAACCAAAAAGCACAGAAAGCAGATACAGATATGCTCAATATAAAATCAGACGGGAATAATCAAGAGCCCACAATAAAGACTTTCTAAACAATTCCAATCTTACTCGTTTCATCATGCCCAAAAAGGTCAAAAAAATAGAAGAAAAACACGTATTTTTCTCATTGGGGAAATGGTCCAAAGGGGGTGCATTGGTCACCTACACCCCGAAAAAAAAGGGGACACTAAAAACCATCCCATACACACCCTAGCAAAAAAACCCATAAATTGGGACAATTTTTTACCCCGGCAATATCAAATTCAATCAATTGCAAATTACGGGCAAAAACTTAAAACTCCCTTTTCAGAGGGGGGGAAAAAAAAGACACGCTAGTTTTAAAAAATTCGGTGGGGGACAAAGATTATTTCACAAACAAAAAGATAATTCAGCTGTTTTTAAAAATGGGAATTTTTGAAATACTTATTCAGACAAAGATAAACGTTAGGCCGACTTGGGTACTCCTACAGGTAATTGGGGGGTAAGAACAAAAAAATAAAAAAATAAAATTCAATTAAAAAATAAAAATTTTTTTTTTAATTGAAGCACTTTTTTTAACTTCGCTCTTTGTTGGGCCCCCAAAAATGTAGTCCGGAACCCTAATTGGGGGCGTTTTTCTCTCGCTTGAATCTACAATTTCAGGCAAAAAACGTTTTAAATAAAAAACTGCTAATTTTTTTCAACCCTTTTACCCTTTTCCAAAACACCCTCGTTCCCCGCTCGGGGACTTTCCCAAACTTTCTTTTAGTCCCGAAAGACGAAGTAACAATTTTCGACCGTAAAGTTTCAGTTACCTTGGGTTTGGGACATGTGTTTTTGATCTGGGTTCAACTGCAAATGGAAACCTTTAATGAATTTAGAAAAAATTGATCTTTTTTTGTGTCAAAGGCTTCTTCAGTCGTCAATAACTTGGCGCTAGCAGGACATTTCCTTCAAAAATGTGAAACGTCTCCCAAATTAAACCCGTCAGGGGGGTGCACCGAGATAAGGATGCTCAGGATCGATAAACAAGCCGCACTGTTTTAACCTTGGGGGCCTTCCATTCTGTCCCCAAACTGGGGAATGCCTGTGGCTCCTTGTTATGGGCCCCATTGATTCTTTTTGACCTAAGAAAATGGGGTACCGGAAAACTTTTTACCATCCCAGCACATGACTTGTCAACCTCTGCTTTTCCCAAAACTGGCCAAACTTTTATGCTGTTTGTCTTTTTTCCCTTTGGGGGGTCATTTTTCCAGGCCCCCGAAACGCTTTTGGCCCACGATTTCCCCTCCTCTACCCTCTCTCTCTCTTTTATCTCCTAAAAAAACAAAGTTTTTAAGTAAAAGGTTTTTTGGGTATCTCTTAAATCCTTGGAACTGTCGGGCGTGGATTGCTGCTCAGGGCCCCTAGTCGTCCGGCAACAAAAACTGCTTTGACTTTTCCCTTGGGGTTTTTCTATATCCTTTCGTCCGTTGCCATTTCCATTTTTCGTTTTTTGAGTAAAAAATGACGTTTTCCCTTTTACCCTTGTGTAAAAACCTTTTGGGGAAAAAAACCCCGGAAATCTTTCTGGGGAAAACCGGGTTTTTTTGAACTACCGATGAAACTCTCCCCTTTAGTTGAAAAGACACAAACAAACAGGGATTGCACGAACTTTAAATGAGGGCTCTTTAAAAATGTAAATTTATTCGCTTTTCCCCCAATCAAATTTTTTCGGGCTTTGGGGAAATTTTACTGTTTTCCCGGGATTTGGGTTTTCAAAAATTGACAATTAGGCTGTCTTGGGTTTCTTTTACAATGATTCACCTCGAAAAAAAACTCTTGTAACCATTCCAAATCTGGGGAAGTTGGAAATCCCCGAGATTATTTCACCAGGGTTCGGGGGACCATCACAGAAATAGCCACCTCCCCTCGGCACAGTGGGGGTGATTTGCCGAAGTTATTGGGTCGGGGCCATTTTAAAGATGGGGCCCCTGCAGTTTTTACGAACCTTGACATGGAGAGGTGTGGGCCCTTTCTTTCTTTCCCAAAGTTCTATCGCCTTAGTGGGCGGGAAATGTAAAGACGCATCCACATTGCCCCCAAATGTATGGGGGAAAGGGCAGGTGTCCCAACACCTTTTTTTAAGGGACTTTTTCCGGGTCCGCTTTAGTTTAAATTTCTGAGGGGAGGGGATTGCGGCACTCAATCTTTCTTTTCAAGCAAATTGGGCCCGTAAGGGAGTGCTTCAATGGGGCTTGCGGTGGACGTTCTGTCTCCATCGGCCCCAAAAAGCCCCTTTTGTACTTCAATCCTGGGATCGCCTACTCTGTTGGGACCCTTCAACGATTGCGTCCGCCTCCATCCCTGTAGAAGTCCCCTTCCCAAAATTTTTAAAAACATATATCTGGAATGCTTGTCGTACTGGTTGGGCGTTTTTGATAAATCGGGGAGAATACAAAAATTTTTTTGGGGGGACCCCAATAAATAAAAACCCCCTTTCCCTGTACGGTATCCTACGTTTAAGCAACCCCCACGCTTAATTGTAGTTTTTTCTGTAAGAGCGTTTTTCCCGGCACCGTCAGCAATTAAACCCTGATGACGGGGCGCCGTCGACATCCACGTCCCCCTGCCCCTATTGCCAAAACTAGCTTCCCCTTCCCTGCTTCGATCATAAAGCATATGCTTTAATCGTGCCCTCGCACCGTGCACCTTTTGTGGTATTTCCCCCCGGTTTCCCCTTTGACATACACGGGATGTTTCCCGTGCACTTGATTTCTTGAAGCTGAGAGTAAAAATCCTCCTGTAGTGACCAAACTGGGGAAACCCAAAGCAAATGTTTTACGTCCCTGTGGGCCTGTGGGTTCGCCCCCCTCAGTAAAACCCCTCTTTTCCATTGGGGCACAAAGGTGCACTTTAAAATTAATGCACTACGACCCCCCCACATGACCTTTTGACACAGGGACCATATCCAGCTACGGAAAAATCTAAGGGTTTATGGTTCCTTTTCCCTTTAGCTGTCCCGTGGAGAAAAGGGCCCGGGGAAAAAAAAACTCCGAAACCTTTCCCTTTAAAAGCAAGCCGCCTGACTGGGGCTCGTGTAGGACGGGGCTTTGTGCGTATTTTTGCTTTTCGGGGATGTTGCAGGGCTAAAAATAAAAAATTGGGTTTTAGGGAGAATTTAAACTAAAGGGCGTTTTCCCGTCAAACTACTTTCCCCTTTCTAACCACTTTCTAAACCCCTACCCCTATTACTACCCCTAGGGAAAAGCTTAACCGCGTTTTTGGATGCCGGGAAATTGGGGAATTGAGGGGCCATGTGTTTTGCCCGGGTTTTCTGTTTTTCTGTGAAAAAAACAGAACTTTGGGTTTAAATTTTTTTTAAAAAATCAAAATTAAAAAAAAAAAATAACTTATTTTTTTTTAATTTAATCGTATTTTTAAAAAAGGAAAAAATCGTAATATTTAAATTTTCATAAAAAAAAATTATTCGATTACGCACAAAAATTTTTCAAAGGGAAAATATTAATTTTAAAATTAAGGTTTTTGTTGGAAAAAATCATTATAATCGGATAAAGCATGTAGGTGTTATAAGCAGGGAAAAAATTTAAAAAAAACGTAAAAATTTCGATTTTTTTATGAGAAATAATTTTTTTTTTTACGCTCAAATTTCACACGAATATATCAAATTTATAAAAATTTAAGGGTTCCCGTGAAAAAAACATACAATAGGAAAAAAAGGGATGTAGGGGTTATAAGTCGAAGAAATTTTTTTTAAAAAAAAAGAAAAAAAAACGTAAAATTGGGGAATTTTTAAAGAGAAAAATTTTTGAAATTTCGGGTCAAAAAAGTGGCAGTTTCTTAGTTTTAGAGATTTCGAAGGGCCCCCATTTAAAATTTTTATTTGCAATCGGGGGTATCGGGTTTTTGGGCCCGGGAAACGGGGGTTAACAAAAACCGACAAAAATACGAAAAAAAAAAAAACTTCCGGATTTTTTTTCCCAGTGTAGTGGAAAAAAGGAAAACTTCGCTTTGCTCGCTACCCCTCATCCAAATACGACTACCATACGGGTCCACTACGGGTTTTCCCCTACGACTTTCCACTTTCCACTAAAGACTACCCCTACTTTCACCACTAAACCAAATAAAACACCCACTACCACTCGAAATACCACTACCAAAAAATACGACTACCACACGACTACGAACCCCTAAAGACTACCACTACGAAATAACCCCACCACTACACTACCACTACGACTACCCCTACGAAAATACCACTACGAAATACCACTAAAGACACCACTAAAGAACCCACCACTAAAGGGCTACGACCCACACCACGACTACCACTTAAAAAAATAAAGACTACCAAATACGACTACCACTACGACTAACCCCCTACCACTAAAGACTACCACTACACTACCACTACGACTAAACCCCTACCACTACCCCTACCACTAAAGAACCCTACTACTACCACTACCACTACCAAATAAAGACTACCACTACGACTACCACTACAAAATAACCCCTACGACTTTCGGGCTACGAAACCAAAGACTACCACTACGACTACGACTACCACTAAAGACTACCACTACACTACCAAATACTACTTTCCACTAACCCCTACCACTACAACCCACCACTCGACCCAACCCCTTTTCACTACCACTAAACCATACGACTACGACCCCGACTAACCCCTACGAAAATACGACTACCACTAAAGACTACCACTACGACTCCCCCTACGACTACCAAAATACCACTAGAAATACCAAATACGAAATACCACTTTCGACTACCCCTACGACTACGACTACCCTACCACTACCACTACTAAATACAACAACAGCTAAAAGCTACAAACCCAATTTAAATTTGCTAGTACATACCCCGTAGTCCCCGAAACCCCTTTTTGGCGAGATAACTTCACCGACCCAGGGCCCAAACATCCTGGCTGGGGCTCCCGGTTTCGAGTAGTCTGGTAGCTTAGGTGGGGAACCTGTGGGTTCCCCGGGCGTTTAGGAATTTCCCCCTTGCAGGTTTGCCCTCCATTATCGGGGTCCCGAAGAGAATGGTTTTAGCCCTGCAAAAGTGGGTGAAATTAAAAAATATTAAAATTATTCATAGGAAGAAACTAAGGGAAACCTTCCATTCCAGTAAGGGTTAAAATTTTTTACCTTTCAGTACATACCTGTTTTGTCTCGACCGCTATTGGCGAGAAAAAACCTTTTACCCCCGTCCCAGGCCGACATCCTTTCTGGGGCTCTGGGGTCGAGTAGCCCGGTAGCTCAGGGGGCAATCCCCCCTTTTTCCCAGGTTTTGGCCCCGGTTTTTGGGTTGGGAGACGTGGTGGCCCCCTTGATCATTTCCCATAAACAGAAAAAACCCCCCAAATTTTCGGGGTCAAAAATAATGCCACAGGCGGTTTTTTCGAGAGCTGCAAAAAAAAAATGAAATGAAAAAGAAAAAAAATATTGGGAAAAATATTCCAAAAGGAATAATCTAAAACAAACTATTCAAGTAAGATAAAAAGATTTAAAAATTTTGTGAACTTTTTCTTCCAAAACCCAGATATTTCCCTTTTTTTTTCCTCGTCTGGGGCTTTCTCTTGTTGATAGTCCCTTTGGGGTTGACGTCTTCCCATTCAACGACAAAATGTGGCCCAAAGAGTCAAATCAGTCCCCCGGGGGAGGTGGCGTATGAACAAGTAAAGGGTTCTGGCCTTCCCGGGGCTTTCGGGGTTTGCGGAAACGTCAAGGGCCCTTCTTTCCAAAAAACTCTAAATTTTAATCAACCCCCAACGCCGGGACAAAAAAATTTCAAAAAAAAGAATGCACCCGGGCCCCAACGGGGGGTTGGGGAACTGAACCAGTAGTTCCCAGGAACTCTTTAAGAAATGTGGGGGCCCCCCCCCCCCCCCCCCCCCCCCCTAGAGGGGGCAAATTTGGGCCCCGTTTTTTTTGTTTCCACTTAAAAAAATTTTTTTGGTCCCTTAAAACCACAAGTATCACATTCCAAATGCCTTCCCAAATTCCCATGAAGTCGTGTCAGTGTCTCCAGGGCGTGGCGAGAGGGGGGTCAGGTGCCCCCCCCCCCAAATCAAAGAAGGGTTATAAAAATAATAAAAATACCACTATATGTCTATGGTTGGGATTTATATTATGTAAGGGGCCCCACATATGGGGAAGAAATTTTTAAAATCACAGTATGGGGAATGTTCCAATTTCATAAAAATTATCGATAAAACACTATAAAAAAATTAAAAGTGACACTTTCAATGTTAAAAAAAAAATAAAACTGGGCCCATGCGCCCCGACCCCGCATTTAAACTGGGGGGCATCACCCAAATCCCTAAATTTCCACAAATTTTACCAGGATTCGGACTTTTCCCCAAAAGATAAATTTTTGTTTGGGGAAAATTCTAGAATTTCCCAAAATAAATCTCGTAACCCCCCCCCCCCCCCCCAATCAAAATTTTTGGCTAAAAATGCCTCAACTATCTTTACCAAAAAAATCGCTTCTTTACAATAAGCCCAATAAATTTCATTTATAGGGAAAAATACAAAATTTAAAACAATAAACCCCTTCTATTCATTCTTTAACGTAAGCGTTTATTGGTGCTCCTAGGCCCCCCCCCCATAAAATATAAAACCGCATAAATTTTTAAAAGAAAACTGCAAAAGGGATTGTAAACCCCTTTTTATTTTCAGTAAAGGCTAAATGGGGGCTCAATTTTCTTGAATATGGTAAAAAAATAGAAAACGCTTAATTTAAATATGAATTTTGGGAAAAAAACAAAATGAATTTCTAAATTTGTAGAAATATCAAACCTTTCGGGCCCCCTTTTTATATTTTTCTGTAAAAGGGGAAAAAAACGGGTTGAAATTGACGCAATAGTGTCAGTATAAAAAGGCACTGGGAACAAGCCAACTTTTTCTTCTTTGTTTTTCAGGGGTATCGGGAAAAAATGGAACATGTAAAGTTTTGGGGAAATTTTTTTAAAAAATCGATCCCCAATTTTTTTTAATTTTTGGGGATCATGAAAAGGAAAAAAGCGTTATTAGGAAAAAATATAAGTTTGGGGGGGTGGCGGGAAACGGACTCCGGGGAAAAAACCCCGAAGAGGGTGGGGTAGTCGCGAAATTAAAACCACGGGGAAAAATTTTAAATTTTTTTTGTGATAATCGAGAACGGGTGCAAAGGGATCTAAAAACTGATTCTAGACCGATTTTTGGTTTTGTTAGAACAATATAAAATGCAAGAAAAATATTTTAATGTGATTTGGGAATTAAATTTTTTTATTACAACTTTTATTTAATTTTAAAAACAATCTTTGATACAAAACCCCACAAAATTTTTATAATTTAATATTTTTTTCTTGGGATTATATTTTTCTAAAAAAAAACCACCCTTCGGTCCCAGATCAGTTTTTTTTATACTTTGGGGATCGTTTTTCGAGATATCAAAGAAAAAAAGTAATTTTCCCTTTTTTTAAATTTTGCCACTATCCCATCAAGTGTGTAGCACAACATCGTTGGGATGAATGTAAATTTTTGTGTGGAAACACTCAATTAAAATAACCCAAAACAAAACGGTTTTTTACAATAAATTTTTGTATGCCCAATGTTTTATCTTCACAGCCCCCCCAAAAGTCATAGGCCTAAATTAAATTTATTTTTGTGGACGGGGCCGCCTAGCCTCCAAAAATGACTGGGGGTTGGGTTTTATTTTTCTTCTCGCTTTTCACTCGGAAGCCCCCAGGCAGTAAAAACCCGTTCCCCGCATTTCCAGGGTCACCCCCCGGGCAGGGGGTGGGGCTTTTACTGGCATTCCCCTGGTCATTACAGGGCCCCCGATCTATGCGGGTTTCCAAATCCGCTCCTAGAGTGAAGGGAATTCACGGTGGGCAAATTTTTCGATATTACCACTTCTTTACGGGTAAAATAATGAAGTTTTTTTGAAATTTAAAATTTTTAAAATTTTTTTATTTAGATCAGGGGTTTTAAAGTCAGAAACCCGAAAAATTTTTCATTGGAAAGGTTTTTTTTTTTTTAATTTAAAAAAAAAAAATATGAAGCACTTAAAATTTTCGAACTTTTTAAAACACCGGGTAATTTTCTTACATATTTTTTTCTGTACATTTTCAAAAAAACCGGGATTGAAATTTACGCAAAATATAGGGCAAATCGGTTGAGTAAGGGAAACAGGCCAAATCACCACCCTTTTTAATATCTTTTTGGGGTAGACTGATTGCATTTATGATTTTTTTTAGTTTTCTTTGGAAAAATTTCCATTCGAATGAAAAAGCGCCCAAGCCCAAAAAGGATTATAAACCCTTTTTTGTAGAAAATGAGTGAAAAAGAAGAAAAGCTACACAAAAATTGGAAAATTAAAAATTTTCAGAATATTTATTCACCATCAGTGGACTTTACATAATACAACTTGGTAGGCCTTTTAAAAACAATTTTGGGCATAGTAAACATTGCAAAATATTTTTTTGGGTTTGGGTTGTCCCGTACATGTGCCCCCTTTCTCAATTTACCAAAAATTCCCAAAAGGATTAAAAAAATATGGAAAAATATGCGGACAAGTGCCCATTCAACACTAAAAGATGTGTCTACCTTCATAGAAATGAAAAATGGGGGAAAACACATTTTTGGCCAAAAGTGGGCAAAATTGCCCTTTCTGAAACTAGCGATTCATACACATTGGCAACTATGTCATTTTCCTTGAAATCACTTAGTTATACAGACTTTTTTCAAAAAGTAGCTTCTCAGTTTTCTTTTAAACATGTTCATGTTTATTTCACTGTTTATTTCCTCATATAGATAATTGAATTGAATTTTTCCTGCATGGATTGGGGCTTTGTCAATGATTTTTAATTTAGTTGCTGGTAAGTGAAGGTTGTTCTTGTTCTGAGTGTTGTTCTGGTGGGTATCTTCTAGTCTAATATTTTCAGAATTCCATTCTAGTTGCCATCACCTAAGGTTGCCACAATTTATTTAGCAGTTATCATATTCTATCACAGTTCTAAAGTTCAGATGTTAGCTTTTCGCGGGAAAAGAAATTGGCCCCCTGAACTCCAGCTTCTTAAATTGTCATACTATAGATGGCTGTGCAACGAACACCTACGTTGCAAAGGGTAGAGATAGCATAAGAGTTTCCCCCACGCTTGCCGCCTCTGAAAAAGGGACCAGTCGAACCAGCCCGCACTGGAAATTTTTATTGAAAACCTACCGCCTACATTAGTTTGTATATATTGTAAGTATATTGTAATCTATTGTTTATTAAATGAACTTTCAGGTAACTAAAGGCTAGCCTAGCCTAATTAGCATTTTGTGCCCTAGTTCGGCCTAGGTTAGTAGGGCTTGCTAGGCGGTGTAGCTAGGCCATGCTGAAGCCATTATTAGTTACGGCCTAGGCCTATTACGCACGTTGGTTTTGGTCGCTTCAGGCGACTCGTCCACAATTATGCTGATCATCCCTCACAACTTCTAGTTTTCCGCCGTATGTAGGATTCCTGTTCCTTGGCCTAGCCTAGCCTACAACCAAGAGGGATTACTTCCAAGAGCAAATCTTCAAATTCACATAGCCTAGGCCTAGGGCCTACCAAGCCATAAACCCATGGCCTAGCCTACAACTACAAGAGGGATTAGGGCTACTTCCAAGGAAACAAATTCAATCCTAGGCCTAGGGCCTACCAAGCATAAACTATGGGTCTAGGCCTAACCTAAGCTAGCCTAGGCCTAGGCCTACCAAGCCCAAAAAAACTATGGTCTAGGCCTAACCCAAGCTAGCCTAGGCCTGGTCTAGCCCTAGCCCAGTAAAACCCTTTTTTTTCTTACGAGCCAATTTATAGAAAATTTGAGAGTGGTTGCTAGTTGGAGCTATAGTAGGCCTAGGGTCAATGGGCCAGTTACGTAATGGTTACGAAAATATTTCTGTTTCAGTCAGCTGTTGTTTATGTCAAAAATGACCACAGAGCTCAAGTTTGATTTTTATGATAGCTTACACCTAGGGAAGACGACGGGTACCTGGGAACCCCGCCCGACGAAGTCGGGTACGGGTACGTGTTTCCATTACCCGTTTACCAAAAAAAACCCGGTTCCTGAATTGAGGTGTCACATTGTAGGCAGAAGGCTAATGTAAACATGCGCTTTCTCATATCTTTTGTGCTTGGCGGCGTTTTTGTTTTGAATTATAATGTCATTTGTTCATGCCGCCGACTTGTGCAGTGTGCTGAGTATGCCCCCCCCTCCCCTCCCCTCCTGCCTAAACAATCGTGCGATCTTCCAGAGATTATACTGCGTAAATAATTGCCACAACATCACTTATGTTTTCCATCTGCTAGAAGTCAAAACTTAAAAGCTATCACCCATGGTGATAAACCTTTCCTTATCTTGTTTACTCTAATTCCGGCTCCAGTCCCTCCCCCCCCTCACCAACGCCCCGCGCCAACGCATCGTTAGTCGTGACCTTGACTTGACTGTGTCAAGATATAAAGCAGATGTGCGTGAGTGTTATCTTAATGGCCCGCTGCTGTTCCTCTTTCGTGATTATGAAATACTACTTCATCGGCACGTCATTGTTTATAGAACACCATTACGCCTTCCGAGATATTACGATAATTGATGAGCGCGTTTCTTCACAGTTCATTAGACACCCCACACGATTTTTTTGTGTTACTACCCGGGTAACCCGCGGGTAATGTGGACGGGTACCCGGGTCGTAAAAAAGTCGGGTTTCGTCATGCCTACTTACACCCTATTTGTTGATTTTGAATAGTGTTGTGTGTTGACCAATAAGAAGAGGCCTTATAAGAAAATAATTGAGTTAGGAGCGTTCTAGAAGTGATACATCAGTAGCGGAATGAAAAATGCCAGTAACAGAATGAAAAATTTCAGTAGCGGAATGTGTTATTCAAGATGGCGGAATGGCGTCGTGTTTAGGAAACAAGCCGAAACTCGTAAATAAATGACAATTCAACACATGAAGTAGGTAATTAGAGGTTTTAAAATAAGATCCAACTATTGATACACCTATTTTGGTGTTTACTATAATTCTGAAAACAGATTTAACCTAGTCCAGCTGTAGTAGTCCGGGTTGCGTCAATGTGCAGATCGTTCTTATGTCGTGTGGCGTATTGATGGAAGTTAGAGTTTTTAGGAATTTTCTCCAGCTGTTTGTGTACATGCATGGCCGATTCCAGTATGTATAGGCCCGCAAGAGTAAGAATGCCTAGTTCGGGGAAGAGTCGTCTGCAGGAGTGTCGTTTGCTTACTCCTACGAGAATACGAACAGCCATTTTCTGCATAATAAAAATTCGAGTGAAGATTTTCTTGCCGGCTGAGCCCCAAAGCAGGATACCATAACGTAGGATTGACTCAAAGTACGCAAAATAAACCATCTTTGCAGTACTGGGGCCAATACGTTGTCTAAATTTATAAATTACATCTCATAAGATTGACCAAGTAGGCCTAGTTGAAAATGTTGTCAATAGGTAGCACTATACTTTGTGGTAAACCTCGGCTATATGCACGCTTGTCTTGAGTTACTAGACAACTCAATAACATGAAACCGTTTATAAACGGGCATACTTGTCAAAAGGTTAATAGGTAGGGCCTAAATTAATACTTCACTAATTCCCTCAATACATAACATATAGCCTAGGCCTAAAACACGCCCTCATGCCTAACTAGCTGAGGCCGTAATGTATGCAATATTGAAGGCCTAGAAGCAAGTTGTCTGCTGTCACGTTTGTTGAGTTAGTTTTACTTCCGACAATAATACCTTCCTTCTAGATTGAACACGATTATTTCAAATGCTCTAGGCCTATGACCTCTTTTTTTAATTTTTTAAATTTTTATTAGCATCTTTAGGCCTACTACAGGTTACATTGTCACATTGTATTAGTCATATTGTTTAATATTAACTATAAAATATAGGTCTAGACTTCATAAATACCAAGGCGATTAAATTTAAAAA
>JAMZAV010013235.1:0-15597 GCA_024449915.1 Sweltsa coloradensis | reverse complement strand
TTTTGGTTTTTTTTTGTTTTTTCGAGTGTCGTGTCCAGAGCAGGGCACCATGTGCAGCATCCCCCAAGACAGAGTTGAGTGGGAGTTAAGATATTTTTTGGAAAACATATATTTACAGTTGGGTTCCCCAACGCACAATTTTTAAAAACGTAAAACTTTATATATGAAAAATGGTAAAAACGGGTTAAACAGCATGTTTTAACTTTTTTTAAACCCTACGTGTACACACCCCGTGTGAGGTTTTTTTAGATCGGGATCGACCTCTGAACACAGTGGTGTTAACCATTTGCTTGGACAAAAATTTGGGTTTTGCAGGGTAAAACCGGTTTTTGGCCGTTTGAACCCTTAATGGTCCAATGAAAATCTTTTTACCAGATCAGATCGTGAGTGAGAAGATGATTAAAAAAAAAATAAAAAAAAATTGCTTTGGCCTTTCTGGGTCAATTAAAAACTGTTTTACAATGTCAAATTAGGGCGTTGTTCTAGAGCCCAAAACGGTTGATCCATCGTGTTCAGACGGTCGATTCCTATCAAAACCCCACCTCGGAGAGGGGTTGTGACACGAAAAGGTTAGAATTTGGTAAAAAAGGGTCCCGGTTTGAACGTTTTTTCATTTTTAGAGAAATTTTTTTTCCAAAGTCCATTCATTTTTGATTGGTTTTGGTAGAAGATTTTTTCTTTTTTCTTTTTAATTTTAAAAATATGGGAATTTAAACATTTTTACATTTGGAAAACGTCTTCATCATGTGTCCCTTGACGACAAGCTTTGGGTTTAAATAATCATTAAATAATTATATTTTTTTAGAAATTTTTTGGAGTCTTTGAATTAAAATCCTTCCCTTAATTTGAAGTATATTGTGAAAGCAAATTTGTATCATAAAGTTTTTTTTATGAAGTAAATTTTTAAAAAAAGGATTTGATTTGTTTTTCCCTTTTGTTAATAAACAAATTAAAAAATTTTATTTTTTCTTTTTGACAGCAGAATTTGGGCCTTTTGGGGAATTGATTTATATTTTTCGATTATAACTTCCCAATTTCTTCATTCATAATGGCTAAACAGTAGTTAAAAACGTTGTACGAATTAAATTTAAAAAAGAAAAAACAACTAAACGCCTAGAGTGTCGGTAGGGAAAGATTTTTTCCATGGGTATGATAAATAGACCAATGAAATTTTTGATTCAAATTTGGACCAGGGGAATAATTAGTGATAATCAGTTAAAATGCAGCAAGTCCCTCAATGTGGTTTCAAGATGCTAAAACTGAAAAACGAACAAGAAGAGTTTCGCAGAGGATTGTATGAATTGTTTATTTCCCCTCTAAGTGACATAAAATTAATGACAAATCTTGTAATCTAAGTCGAAAAAGAGCCTCAAAGATGAATGATGATTTTGCAAAAGGTTTAGCTTTTTTGCCAAAAGGAATGAGCTTGGACACTCAATAACGTAAGTGGATAAGTAAAAGATCAGTTGAGATTTATTCTTGACACGTATAATTTTTTGAAAATTTTTGCTTGCTGTGAAACATATCTAGATGATTGTTCAAGAGGGTTTATTTCTTTTGCCCAATTTAAAAAAATGCTAAGTTTTGATCGTGAAAGGATGGGGGAGGGTGGTTTTTTATATTGCTGAGAAGTTCAGTCTAGTGTGATTGAGGAAATTTTAAATTTCCGATAGAGTGATTTGCGTCAGTTAAATTTGGTTTCCGAATGTAAAGCAATGATTTTTACAGCATTTTAAAGCTCCAACGAAAAGTTAGAAGAATTTCAGATTGTTTGATATTTTAGTAAATAGTTTAAAATTGGAAGTAAGAATTGTTTTTTTTAGGTGATTTCAACATTGTTTTGAGAAAAAGAAGACTTACCAGAAAAATTAATTTAAATTTCTACAGACACATGGATTGGTACAATTGATAAAGTCTGTACTCGGGTTAAAAATAGGTAGCTATTTAAATTGACCCAGTTTATGCAAATCACAATAAAAAATATTACTCAGTCAGGTAATATAAGTGTGGATTAAGGATCAGAATTTTTATTGTGTTCGTAAGATTAATAAGAAAAAATTTCTTCCTAAATTTTGTAAATATAAAAATTATAAGAATTTTGTTTGGAAGAAGTAATGAAGATATCTTAAGGGCCCCCTTAACCAAAATTGGTATGGGAAGTGCAGATATAAAATTAGAAATGTTTGTTAAAGAGATTTTAAAACCCTCAAAATGAGCATGCACACCCCTTGAAATTAAAGAGTTAAAGGTAAGCCACCCCCATGGTTAAACAGCAGAGATTAGGAAATCCTGCATAGGAGAGCCCACTGCGAAAAGGGAATCAGAATTTTTGGGAGGCTTTAAACGTGGGAGGAATACAAGAAATTTTAGAAAAAAGGTAAATAATCAGATTCGTTTTTTAAGCGTGAGCTTTTAAGTTTTCTTTTGAAAATGAATTACTTCAAAATTTTTATGGTCAGTTTAAAAAAGTTACAGGTAAAAAGTGAAAAAAGGGTAGCATAGCCTCTTTGAAGAGATGGGGTTTTCCCCCACACGTCTAACCTGACATTTGCTGTTTGTTACAAAAAAGTTTGTTGTGAACGATGAGATTTTTCCAGTAAAATTTGGTTTAAGTTTAAAGTTTAAATAGAAAGAAGCGATGATTTTCCCCGCATGTAAAGGTACTAATGAAGAAGTTGTTTCAGCAATTAAACCCCTTAAAATTAAAAGCTCAAAACATTAGCAAGAGATTCCCATGCATAGATTCAAGAAATGCGCACAATAGTCGGATTATTGGGTACTAATTTTCCATTCTTTCTTGTAGGGATTTCCCAACACAGCTAAAATTTTGCAAGATAACCCCTATTATAAGGGAAAAGTAAAAGATGATGGGGAATTTCTTACGATATATCAACTTTTCCCAAGTAGGGAAAATTTTTGAAAATTTTTTGCCAAGAGGTTATTACATGAAGTGGATGCATCGGAAGGGTTTTTGGGGGAAAAAACCAAAGGGTTTTAGGAAAGGTAGACAACGCAAAGGCCCTTCTAGCTTTTACAGATTTTATCTAAAAAGGGGATTGAAAAGCGGAAGGTAAGGTTGGAGCTTTTTTTTGTTGATTTTTGGAAAGCTTTTGTTTTCAGCCTTTTTTCCCTCTTTTAAAAAAAAAACTAAAAACCAGGTATAACTTTAAGTCCTTATTTTTTATCAATATTGGGGATTATTTTTTAAAAAAAGAAAAAGTTTATAAATTTTGCAAAATAATTCAAAAAGAATTCAATAATTTTGTGGGTACCAAAAGGATCAATATTAGGACCCTTTTTTTTTTTCTTTACAAGATGATATATCTACTATAATGGGAGGAATAATTTTATATTTATTGGAGATTTGGTTTTTTATTAAAAGGGTTTGTGGTGTTGAAGAGATGTAAACGTCTTCAAGAAATTTTAAAGAGGAGGAATTGGTTTAAAACTCGGGAAATTTGATAAAATTTATAGAAAAAACAAATTTTATTTTTTCAAAAGGCAAAAAGAAGCATAAATGTATTCATTGACGTTAAATTTGTAATGGTAAGCTAATTTAAAGGTTATGAATTTAAATATTTTGGATTTTTCTTAGATTGAAATTTTAAATTTTTAAGAAACATTATGAAATGTAGTAATAAAGTATCATCAGGAATAGGAATTTTTGTAGAATGAAGAGGTTTGTAACAGAGAGAATGTTGAGGTTACTGTAGATTTTATATTCACTCTATATGATTATTGTTAGTGGTTTGGGCATTTAAGACCTTCACCGAAATGTTGTTTTCAGAAGAGAATTGCCCATCTTTTTGATTCAATTCCTATGAGCCAAGATTTACAATTTGATTGTTTCACGTTTGAGGAAAGAATGAAATATAGGACTGGTAAATACAAAAAAAAATATTAAAGGGGATGTATTGGTATTTTACCCAATATTTTTAAATTGGATCGTGATAGAAATTCTATTCTAATAAATCTTAAAAAGTTCCTAAATTAATTTCGAACATTAAGAAATCATTCTTGTACAGGGAGACCCTTTTTGGGAAATTAAATTTTTTTTTGATATTAGAAGCCAGTTTACGAGTAGGAATATACAATTTTAAAAGTAAAATTGAAGCAATGTAATGAATCAAAGAAAAAAGAAGAATTGTTTTTTATATTTATTTGTGGGCATTGTCTCGTGCTTATGTAAGTTAATTTATCTTAATGTTCTTTTTTATGTTTTTGCTGTTCTTTTTGTTTGTTCATTATTGCTTTGTTTTTGATGTATTCAAGTTTTTTCAATTAAATTTTTTTCTGCCTAGATTGCTGGTTGCCGCCCCACTGGTGGAATTTGCAACTTGATTTTAGGTGTCCGATCATTGCTGTGATCAGTTTTGACAAAAACAATTTTTTAAA
The DNA here is from genome assembly GCA_024449915.1 of Sweltsa coloradensis. Taxonomy (NCBI): domain Eukaryota; kingdom Metazoa; phylum Arthropoda; class Insecta; order Plecoptera; family Chloroperlidae; genus Sweltsa; species Sweltsa coloradensis. The sequence continues at coordinate 11,202 of JAMZAV010013235.1, read as the reverse complement.
TAATTTTATTGATATTTTTATATATGAGAGTAAAGTTTCTTTGCACAAATTGTTATAAAAGTTTTGAACAAGAATGAGGGTTTAAAACACAAGAATGAAGATTGCGTTCGGTGGTTTTCTTCCGGGGAAAGATGATTACTCCCTGTTTTGCTGTCCTGATTTTTGGCAAACCTCTATTCGTTTGAGGGGATCTTTAAATAAATCAGTTTTTTCTTTTCGTTTTTCTTTTTTAATTTTTTTTTTTTTTTTCTTTTTCTTTGTCTTTTTCTTTTTTTTTCCTTTTTTCCCCCCTTTCTTTTCTTTTTTTTTTTTCTCCCCCTTTTTTATTTTTGTTTCTTTCATTAAAGAAAAAAATATATTTTTTTATTTTTTACAAAATTTTTTTGTTTAAATGCATTGTTGTTGAATGCTACTGTAGTGAAATCGGGGTTTCTATTTCATTTTATTGTTGGATATCGATTCCATCGATATGGGGTTTTTGGTAACCCATCCAACATAATAAAATATTAAAAAAAACCAATCATCTTAGTACAAATGAGGGTAGCACATAGTCAAAATCAATCAACAATATCAGAATATTGATTGATTGATGGGTTTTTAGTTCTGGGTCATGAACTGTAATGTTAATTTCAAAGCCATTACAGTCTCTAAAACTAGGCGGCAAATGCAATCTTTTTCCTTACGTCATGTGTAATAACACACTTTGATGTTTTGGCTTTCTTACCAGGCACGTAGCAATTAAAATCACATGGGAATTTCGGAAACAGCTGACTTCTTTTTGGGGCCAGGTGAATGCAGCCTAATTAAAAACCCCCAAAATGACAGTAGCCCACAGGTCCATGTAGTGACAATTAAAAGGAATGTGTTAAGTCACTACTGAAGGGGGCCAGGTTTGGCTCTCTCTTATCTCACCCATCTTTAAAGTAGGAAGTGTTCCCGGATAAGGAATGAATTTATATTTAAAACCATAATCTTGGTAAGTAAAAAGTCTGGTTTTATTAAATGTAGTTTATTTACCCCTTTTTACAGATTTTAGGGTAAAAAAACCCCCATACTCCCCCAAATCATGACCCCCAAGCAAGTATCTGAAAGTGTACCAAACTTTTTGATCGCAACCCAATTTAACATTTTGATTTTGTTTGATAAATATTGGGGGCACGACTTTGGGGCCGCGCATACCGGAATTTTTTGTTTACAAAAATAAAAAAACCCGCAGAGACTATTTTTTTGAGAGACGTGTATGGGGACACAGGGGAACAGTGCCTAAAAAGAAGAACTAGGGAGTCTCCCCAAGATTATCTTGCAGTGGTGTGCTTATTACACATAGGAGTTACTGAACTAATTTGGTACCCAAACCTTTTGATTTGTTAGTAATTTTTTTTTTAAATTGAAACCCAAAAATCTCCCAGATGCCTACACAGAGGAGATTTTAAAAATACCTCATGGCGAGATGAAGCTCTCAGAGCTGGGGTAGCTAGGTGAAAAAAGGATGTAAAAAGTGAACCAAATTTTTACAATCAACTAACGGGTGGGAACCGTAGTGAGTTATATATTAAAAGGACCTCACTGGGGAAAACAAATCAAGCCCTGGAGAGGAGAGGCCTCGGACGTGGCAGTCGAGATTTCTGAACCAAGTTGATAGGGCCCGCGGATTGGGGTTTTGGACAGAGGCTGATAAAGTAAAAATTTTAAAACCCTTTTAAGCTGGAGGGGCGGCTGCAGCATTTTTAGCAGTAATAATCCCTTCAGGAACCAACGTTTTCGTACGCGGACTTTTGGAAAGGGATTGATTGCTAGGTTTCAGGTCGCGTCAACCGCCCAATTTTTTATGCCCCAATTGAAAACCCGCCAGCAGATACGAGGCGAGACGGTGGAAGCTTTGCGACCTTTGAAAAAAATTGAATCAGAAGACATCGGAAAGTAGCGGATCCACCTTTCAGACCGTAACAACGAGGAGGCGGAGCGCAGACTTGTCGCGGCGTTCAGGGGGGGCCCATGGAACGTGGGAGCCCAAGTAGGGTATAAAATGCCTACTAGTTCGCCGGGGACGAACCATGCCGAAGGGTCAGTACTTTTGACCGAGAGAGCAAGCCGGGGGGGGCATTTTTTCGGGGTTTTAATAACAAGCGATCGGAAATGTTATGGCTGTGGAAAAAAAGGGCATCACAACGCGATTGTCGTAAGAAGAAAAAAAAACTTTTGTTAAGGGGGGGGGCGATAACCTAGCGGAAGGACTCGGACATCCCATTTGCCGTACTGTAAAAAGAAGGGGCATCTAGCAAATTTGGGTTTTGCTAGAAAACGGGGAAAAAGAAAAGAGGCCCCCAAACGGGCAAAGTTCGTCGCGACCCCCGGGTCGAGCGAAAACTAGCTAACGATAGTTAACTAGTGTAGCGACTCCGGATGATGGGAATAGTGAAAAAAAATTTTACTGGAAGTGAGCATGGGGAAAAAAGTTAGAAACTATAGTAGACACACCCCCCCTACGTTTTCTAGCTAAAACCCCGGGTAGTAAGATGCATTGGATAATGGACAAAGCTGGGGGCGTAACAGGAGATGTTTAAAATCTTTTAGGGCTACAATCGTTACGTTTGGCTACAAAGGCAATATGAACATCTTTTTCACGACCCCGATCTCAATTTTCCACACGAGGAATACTGGGCGAGATTTTCTCGTAGGGGATTTTCGAAAAAAAGCGTTGAAAAAAATTTTGAGTGTAGCAAGTTACCTTTTAAAATTGGACGTCAGCAAGTGCTGCAGGTAGTTCGCAAAGGGCATGTCTGACCGCGTGTTCGCTAGACTCAAAACTGATGGAAGGGAGTTATAAACCAGCCCGTTCAGGAGTCGACAAGTGGTAGTCAGGGAGTTATAAACCCTTCCATCACAGCCATTTTTGGAGCCCACACGAGGTGACGACGCTAAGGGAACTCAAAGAAGGAAAGCGGGCCCGGGAAGTACTGTTAAGTCTGAAAAAGTACGACTACCATTGGAAAGTTTACGCGCCAAGAAGCTATTTGGGTTTTCCCCGGGCCCGGGAAAGCGAAGTATTTACTACGGTAGATTGGATCGGGGAGGTTGGAATCCCCAAAAACAAGTGGTTGTTGAACCTGTGAAGTGCAAATGCATGGGTGTTAGGGGCGCCGTAGCGGCTAGCAAAAAGGGGGAAATTTTAAATCCATAAGTGATAAACTTTGGGCCCCGACGAAATTTCAGCTACAGAAGAATCGTGTTGGGAGAAGCGGGGGTCAGGGAACCGCACAATTTAGACAACCCGAAAAGAAGTAGGTCGGCCCCCCCGGGTTAGAAAGGGGAAAAAAAAAGTGAGTCACAAGATAAAATGCACGAAATAGAGAAAGTTAACGCGCTTTTAAGGGAAAAATTTTCCCATTGGAACGGACGTAGGGGTTTGGGGGAACGTACTGGACAAGTACAAAGGGAACTTTTCCTGGGGCTCAGAGGATACATTAGGGGCACAAGCATGGTTTAAAAACAGGATCGATAGGGGGGTGCTAAACCCATAAAAAACCCCCCATCGGATCCACATGCGCTTAAACAAGGGCAGAAGAAAATGGAGTGATATGTCAGGAAGGGAACATTGAACCCTTTAGTTCACCATGGGAAGCTCCCATTTAATTGGGCCTAAGAAACTGCCGGAAAAAATGGTGCAGTTTAAATAAGATTAGTTACGGATTCAGGGGATTGAACCAAGTAAATAAGGGGATGGTATCCCCTTCCAAAAAATTAAAATACTTGGATAGCTGGGGAACTTAAATGGTACACGTTTTGACTTACGCTCAGGGTATTTTCAGGTAAGATTTAGACAGGGGCAAGGAGAAAATGCTTTTTCTTTACCCTTTCCCGGGTCATTGGCCTACAAAGGTTGCCAAGGGGCGTTTAAGTGGAGGTCCAGCCACATTCCAAAGGTTTAATGGACGTGTGTTGGCAGGGACTTAAGGGTATTTAATGTTTTGGTATACGGATGACATTATTTTGTTCAGTGTCTCTCGGGAACTGTTTTAAAACTTTTGCAAGGGGTTTTTTCAAAGGCCAAGAAGCTAACTTTTCAAAAATAGAAAAATGTGAATTCGCAAATCAGAATTTAAATTTCTTGGGTCCCTTGTGACAAGCGAAAGGAGTCCAGACTGTCGAGGCTGACTAAACTATTTTAAAGAATACAGGGAAACCCCGCAAAAAGTCAAACAGGTACGGCGTTTATAGGCCTAGCTGATACAGAAGTATTTACCAAAATTTTGCCCTTATCTGCCATCCTAACTGTTTTAACAAAGCAGGTGTTCCATTTGTTGGACTGACAAAAAACAAAAAGCTTTTGACACCTTAAAAAGGGAAAATGGGGGGAAAACATTTTTAAATACCCCGGGGTTTTTTAGAAACCGTCAACTAACTATGATGTAGTGGGGTGCGTTGGAGGGTACTTTCACAGAAATTAAAGGGGATGAAAGCCCATGCGTAGCGTGCGGAACTCAACAAAGCCGAGTAAAATGTACGACAGAAGGAGAAATGCCGCATTGTAGGGCCTGTAGGTACTTCCGTGCTTATTATAGGTACCAAGTTACCATCTACACAGACCTGCCCGTTTAAGTGGATGTTTAAAATCAAAAAGCTAAAAACGTCCCCGGAATCGCTAAAGGACGATTACGGAATTGACTTTGAGGGTTTAATAAACCTGGGGAAAAGAATACCAATGCAGATGCATTATCGAGACTGGTCAATGCTGTCAACGTAGACAGAAAAACGAAAATCTACCGATTTTTAAATAGAGACCAATTTAGATAAACAACGAACTGACGTGTTTTGTTCTAAGCTCAAGAACATAAACAGCCCCGAGTTTGAGGAGCAGTATCAGTGATCAGGAAGGGCTACTTTATCATGTGAACGGAGTAATATCGCATTGTCGTCCGATTAGTCTGGTTCCCCGAATAACGACATCACCCGATAAGTTTTTAGTAGCATAAAGGGGACAAGCGCACAACGGACATTATCAAAGAACGCTTTTTTTGAAGACGTTACGGGAAAGGTCGGAAGTACGTAGGAGTGTGACTCGTGTGTGACGTAAGTCGGGAAAACGCCAAAAAATACCTTTTGGAAAGACTAAAGACAACTAAACCATTTCAGGTGGTGGCGTTAGACCTAGTGGGGGTTACCTGAGAGCTGATAGAACAGGTATCTACTGACTTCATGACCATTTATCGCTACGGGGGCGTCGCGATAAAAAACCCAAAAGGGAAGAAACTATGCGGCGAATTGTGGGAAAAAATTTTATCACGATGTTGTCCCCGAAAAGGTTTTAAATGCCGGGGGAAAAGCAGTTTGTACATCCCCATGCAAGAGACCCGCTTTTAGGGGTGAAATCCACCAAAAGCGGGTATAACGAGGCCCAAGGAACGCTTGAAAGTCTTTCCCGAACCATAGCAGACATTTATCTCACAGGGGAGTTTAGAAAGACAAAGACCTGGGATAGGTTTGACCGTATGCCCTGATGGCGTACCGATCACGGAAACGACTAAAAAATTTCACCACATTTCTTTTAACGGCAGTGAAATGAGGATACCCCTTACGGAAATTGGGAAACCCAATTAGTAGGTCATGGTCTGAACAAACAGCAAAAAGCTGATGGCCAATGATGCGTACGAAAAAGGTTCGTCAAAATAATCAGAAAAACTCGTGAGTCTCAGAAGAAGACTACGCCCAAAAAAAACAAAAAACCCCAGTCATATAATGGGGTGGTACGTCTATTACGCATACGCAACAAAGCAGGGGGTGAACAAAAAGCTTTCTTTTTAAAATTATGGGACCCCATGAGGACTTTAAAAAGTAAGCGATGAAAATTAAAAAAAAATGAAAGGCTTACGTAAATGGGCGAAGAAGACCCCCCCCCCCACCCCCCCCCGGGAAAACCGGTGGTGGTGTGGGGTTGCGGGGGGTCGGGGTTTGGCTTTGTTGTTGGGTGGGGTTTTGGGGGGTTGGGGGTCCCCCCCCCCCAAAAAAAAAAAAACACCCAGTGGTTTTTGTTTCGTTTTGAAAAATTTTGGGGGGGGGGTGCGGCTGGGTTTGGGTTTCCGTTGGGTCGTTGGGGGTGTCCCGGGGGGGGAAATTGGGGGGGTCGTGCCGGGAGTCGTGGGGTGGTGGAAAAAAACCCCCGAAAGGTGGTGGGGGGGGGGGCGCGTGGGGTGATCCCTGGCGTTTGGGGGGCCGGTGGGGCTCTCCGGAAAAAGAAAAAGGGTGAAAGAAGAAAATTCGTTACGGAAAATAAGGTCAGCAACAACCGGGGGAAAAGCATAGTATGAAAGGCTGGGAAAAAAACCCGGGGGAAAATTAACAACCCAGCGGAACAAAAAAACAAAATGCTACCAAGTTTTCGAATACAAAAAATTTAGGACCCTCGAAGAAGTCCGATTAAAAGGGAACAGGGGGAAAAATACGAGTTTTTCGGAAATAAAAATGCCCTTTAAAATTCCTTGGCCAACCCGGGCGGGGGGCACAAAAAAACAACACCTTATAGTTTCGCCGAGAAAAAAAACAGTGGCCGAAGAAAGTAAATCGGGGCAGGAATGTTTAAAAAACCTCGCCCCAAGAAAAAAAAAAGAAATTTAAAATTTGAAAATTGAACGGAAATGGGGAATTTTGGGGATTTTAAGGGCGGGGGGAATGGGAATAACAGGGAAGTTACAAATGTAACTAGGATATAAAGCAAGAATTAAAACCGGTGTCGGAAACACATAAACCCCAAAGTAAAGGAGGGGGTTTATTTCAACATGGAAACAACAATGAACCAAGGTTCTTCCTTAAACAGGGGGAAAAAACCGATACGGTGTTACGGAGGTAGTGACAAATTGGCCCATATGGCTATAAGGGGACCGGTCGACAAAAGGGGGCGGAAGGGGTTTACCAAACAAGCCCCCGAAAAGGTTTGCATTTAAACAGAGCGAAGGGGGAAAGAAAAGCTGGTCAGGTTTAAACTACCCCCCAAAGGAAAGGGGAAATTTGAAATTTGAATGGGGAAAATGGGAAATATGCGGAATAGGATTTGGCGGGGGGGAATGGATTTACCTTAACGCCTCAAATGGGAACTAGGTTCGAAGAATAGGGGGTAAAAACCCAGGATCTTTTTGGCAGCCTGTCATGGAAACGAAAAATGAAAGTGACTCAAAGAAAAAACAAGGGTAAATACGGTTCGCCCAAAAAATTAATTTTGCAAGGAATGAAGAAAGTAAAAATAACGAAATACAACAAGAAACCTTAAGTACGTAGAAGTTGGCAAACATGGACTCCCGAGGAATGGGTTTGATTACAAACAGGAACCAAAGAAAACAAAGCTGTGAAAATTGAAAAATAAATTTGACATTAAAAGGGAAAAAAGGGTTAAAGCAAATTCAGGGAAAGCCGGATGGTCAATCCAGTGGGGATTAATTCCATCTTTCGAATCCTGGGGATTTTTGAAATTACAAAGGGATTTTGAAACCCCCTGTGGCGTTTAATTAAAAAAATACCGAATTGACAGGTTTTATAAATTAGTACAGTGAAGGCGAAGCAACCAAAGTTTCAGACTTTATTAAAATTTCCCTTTAAAAACGGAGAAGGGTTTTTTAATTGATCAAATTTTTGTCATTGCCATTTAGAAACAAGTTTTAGTGTAGATTGAAAATGAAAAGAATTAAAGCTGACGGGAGAAAACGGCAACGTATTATTTTATTGTAAATCTGAAATTTAAAATGCCAAACCCCAATGTTCTTTAATCTTCCGAAAAAATAGCAATCTATATTATGAGTGGGGGCTGCAACGAATTTTCTTAAAACCTAAAGCGAGGAAGGGTGTGATCAGGCGCCTTTTACACTTCAACCCCTTTTGTAGAACGCCCGACAGAGTCCGGTTTTTGGTTGCACCCGTCCTGGCCCCGGCAAATGTCCCAAAACCTGTTGGGGGGAGTAGGTTTTCTTGGAACGGGGAAAGAGGATGTCAGCGGATTGACTTTAAATTTTACCAAAGAACATATGTCCGGATTTTTCCGCCATGCGGGTGGCCCAAAATTTTCCCGAATTTTCAAAATGTTTTTGAATATACAGTTAATTAATTTACAACTGACAAAAAGTAAATCAAAAGTTTTACGCTCGAAACCCTCAATAATTTAAGGCCAAAAAAAAAGTTTAAAATTTAATTTCTCCCAACGTGGAAAAAAAAGCAAAAAATACACCCTTGCAGAAAGGAAAAAAATCGAAGTAGTTTATTAAAAAAATTTATTTCAAACCGGAATTTTGGGGGTACCCTTTTTAAAGAGTCATCAGTTTCGACATTCCCGGGAGTCAATGTTTACATGTCCCCTGGGGTAGTGACAGAGCCTGGAGATTTGCGGAGATCAACATGGGCCCAGTGCACAGTGAAAAGGGAGCGAGGGACAAGCAGCACCTCGTACCGGTCTTGCTTCGCACGAAGGAGAATCGAGCTGAGTCGACAAAAACCACAGTCACCATTTTCCAAAAGTGGTATACAAAAAATAAAAATAAATCAAATAGTAGGTATATGTTTGGTTTGCAAAGCATTAAAAAAAAAAAATTGTTAAAAAAAGTAGATATAATTTAAAATTTAAAAATTTTTCCCAACAAGAATCTCAATGGAATAGCCTAGACACCAGTCAACAGGAGGTAATTAAAATAAAAATTTAATAGTAAAACTAGGCCTAGTAAACAAAATATTTGTTGAAAACTTAAAATTGCTATAAAAAAAAATATATTTTGCTTTGGTAAAACAAGTTGCTGATTGCTGACAGACCCAAAAAATAGACCCAGGCTAATAATGCACAAAATAAAAATATAAAGTGTAATCGACAATGAACAAATGACCATGACTTGAATTGATTTATTTTAAAAAAATATACTTCAGAAATGAAAATTTTATAAAAAAATATTCTTAAGACACAAGAAATTAGCCCGGAACAAAAGAGGGCCTAGATGAATGTTTAGAATTAATGTTTGCTAAATAGGCTAGGAGGGGCCCAGTGGCAAATTATGCCAAAATGGTAATTTCAATGTACAAAAATAATTGTAAATGGGGGATTTACTAACAATTAGCTAAGCTAAGGAAAAATAATTGTAAACAGGTAACAACCAATTCCCCGGAGCGGTTAGGGCCATAAGCCATACGCTAGCCTACCTACAAAAAGTGAAACAAACCCCAGAAAAATGCAAAAATGGGTCTACAGCCTGTGGTATTAAAAGTTAGTCAAGCAACAAGTTGATAATGTTTAGAATTGGGTAGAATAAATCGGGGAATAAAGCTCAGGTAAATTAGAACAAAGAAAAATGATGTAGTACTAACTAGTACAGTGACAAAAACCCGTAAATGATGTATAGGGGTAGGCCTGGCTAGGCCGGCGGTTCAGATCTACCCAAGGGGTTTGGCAACGAACAAAAGTTTCAAAACTTTCTATCTAAAAAAAAATAAATGTTTCGAAGTAAGGTTATGTTTTAAAAAACAAACCCCGAACTGTACCCAGCCTAGCCTCCCCCAAAAAAAATTAAAAGGTAAATCGAGTTTGATTGGGATCTATCGCCGAAATTTGGCCTAGTGATTCACACCGGTTAAAGCTTTTTCTTCATGGGTTTGGGGGGGGCGACAATTCCCCCCCTTCCCTCACCTCTTTGCTTGGGTAGAGGCAAACTCGTAGGGTTGGGGCTGGTTTGGGAAAAGCAGGTGCAAATGATCGTGCCTTATCTACTAAGACCGGCCGAGCTTTTTTAGCGGTGGCAGTCTGGTTTTTGGGGGCATAACGAGATAGGGAACCTAAGTGGGCTGTCTGGTTCTCTCTGGTCAGCGTGGTAAGGGGGATTTAAAACCCCTGTAAAATTCGTAAGCGATAGCGCGAGAACCCGACCCCGGACCGGGAAAATATTATACTGTAAGAAACATAATTTTCCCTTTTTCGGGATATACATAAATTGCTTATCACAAATATTAAGACATTTGTTTTGAGTCGAAGTAACTTACATTTACACTGTTGCCAAACCTTCCAAAGTCATGAAAAAGCACGTAAAAAAATTTTGTCCGTGGATAGCATAACATTTGGTATCCGACTTGCTTTGTGGCTACTGTGAGGTCACGGGGTTGTATAGATTATACATATAATAAAATATCCTTTAATGTGCCAACAAAATTTTGAATGAAAAGTCATTTAGCAACCAAAGGGCAGGGCGTGGTATGCGAGGATGCCCCAGCTGCACACAACGTGGCTGCGTCTCGCTTAGGTTTCCTCAGTCAGAGTACATTTTGCGACAGCGGCAAACATGGGTTTCCCTTAAACTCATAATAGTTTGGAATTTAGGAAGCGTCATGAGCAAAGAGAATGCCCTCATCTTCTTCAAAAATTATGCATCTTGTGTGTATTGGGTTTAGATTTTTTGCGCGAGTTCAAAAGATAGGGGCGAGTTTCATTTTCGTACCATGCTAATTCTATGGGCGCTGAGACCAGAGAGAACCCAATTTCTTCCCGCCTTTCAAAACTTAGGTCCCCATGGGCCCCGCTATGTTAAAAATTAGCATGGGACCACTTGGGCAACCAGGCCTTCAAGGAGGCCAGCGTGCAGACGACCTTCACGCAATTGCCCAAATGTTTGGAACTGAAATATTTAAAAAATTTCGGACCAACACTTGCATGGGGGGAAAATCGAACAATGATAAATTTACGAATTGACGACGAAAAAAAAAGCAAAATTTAAAGTTTCTTTGATTTGTCTTTTAAAAAAAAAAAGCAGGGTTTTCCAAACCTCATTTCCCGTCAAACTACCAAAAACCCTGAAAGACGCGGGAAATTTTTAAAAACATGAGTAAAAAAATTCCAATTCGTAATAGTAAAAAGTCACAGTAAACGAAATTTCTTTAAGGGAATCAAAAAACTCACCCTTTTTTTTGATTCAATAAAACTGAACATTTTGAATGATTATCTCATTAGTGCGGCGGCGAAGGCTAAAAAGACGCATATTTTAGCTTTGACCCATACAGGGGTACATTCCCAAAAACCCAAAAAAAAAGTCGGGTAATCATTTTACCCCCCCTAGAAAAATGACCCCTTGTGGTCTTGAAATGCGTGTAAGTCAAGATTTTCGAGCCATCTTGGATGCGCGGCGGATCGCACTTTGCGTTTTAAAAATATTTTTCATTTTGCAATTTTTTCATTTGAAAAACGAAAATTTT
>JAMZAV010013234.1:0-15347 GCA_024449915.1 Sweltsa coloradensis | reverse complement strand
GTCATTTTCCGCGGAACCCGTGAACCGTGATACGCGGCGATTTTCCCGCGGATCCCATGATGACATCACCCGCCCGCCTCACGGGATCGGCTGGCGTCGAGTGGGTGGGCGGGGCGATGCGCGGGAGTTGTATTGCGGGTGGCCTATGTGTAGGCGCTATTTCAAATGCAAGAGCGCGGAAATAACGCGAGTGCTGTTTTAGAGATAGTATTTTCGGGAAAAAAACATCGCGCTATATTCGGTCCGATACGATTTTTAAAATTTCTTCGACGTATTCGGCACCAAGAAGCACACTAGCGCGGCCCTGTTGGTTTAACGTAGAACCCGAGCAGTAGTGATCACTCAGGTAGACACAGCGGCAAATAACGTGGAAGAACGTGTAGATGTAACTAAAAAGTTGAGTTTTCGGCGTGATACGTTTTGTTTACGGATGTTGAACGTTAGAAATAAAACAAAGAAATATTTTTGCTATGGTTATCACAAGAAAACACATTTTAAATGAAAGAATAGGGTGTAAGTGCACCATAAAGTGGACACCTGACGCAAGGGTTATGTCTCGAATGGTTAAGCATTGGCCTACATTTCTCTTTTAAAAAAGGGCCTACAACTCTTTACACTTAAATAACAACTTTTAAATAATCGTGATCTCAATTTAAATTTTGGTAGGGCCTACTCTTAATAAAAACATTATTCTTACATAAAGTCCTGGGCCTGGATTCCCAAAAACGCCTAACTAAGACGTGTCCTAGTGTTAAGACGTGTCCTAACTAAGACACCACTAGGACATCTTAACTAAGACGTTCCTAAGACGTCCTAGCTAAGTCACGCCCTATTCCCAAAGGTGCCTAAGAAAATCTCAGACGTGTCCTAAATATTAAGACAAAGTAGCATTACGTCATAGATGACGTCATCAATATAGACATTTTGGACCATAAGGAGTAGGTTATAAAAATCGCGCGAAATTTGAATTTTCTACTGTAGTCGAGTTTGTTGCCTATATACTGAGGGCATTTAGCAGAAGAATAGTGCAAAATGTGATACTATTCTATTTATTATTTTTTTTTTTTTTTAAATAAATAAAAGGATGCAGTTTACCTAGAGCCTACTGCTGCCAGTAGGTTTCACCGCTCATAGTCATAGAAGTAGGGCCTACTGACTTAAATTGATTGAAACTAAATAGGCCTACCTACACTGAGATACAACAAGCTATTCGTATGCGCTTAATCTTGTCACTCGGTTAGCAGCAGCCGCGAATGATCAATATACGAAAGATCGCTTTGCGGTTCGTAATGCATTAATGAGTTAAAACTTATAAAATGTACTCTTTATGAAGTAGGCATCATAGGCCTACTTAAAAGCCTAAGCCTAGACATAGCTGTAGGTGAAGCCTAGGGCAGTTGTTAGCCATAAGCCAAGTCATAGGCCTAGGCCTAGGGACAAGTCTATCGTTGCAGCCGTCTTGGCCAAGACGACAGTTAGGCCTAGCTTAGCTAGCCCAGAGGCCTATTAGCAAACCTATGTAGGCCTACAGCCAGTAGGCTACCTGTAGGGCCTATAGCCTATAGGATAGCCTCTCTGCATTTCATTTCAATTAGTGATTTACTGTAAGGGCCTCATGTACCTATATTTTTCTAATAAAATAGGATTGTAGGTGTAGGCTACTTGGGCTAGGCCTAGCCCTAGGCCTTTAGCCTACAGGTAAGAGAAGAGGTCGCAACTCTTGCAAGCCAATGCTCTAGCCTAGCCTCCTAGGCCCTAGTCTTTTTAGGTCTCGAGGGCGTATAAGCAATATGAATAACGTACAGGGATTAGTTCTCTACCGTTTGCATTGATTTATAATTGCAAATCTTACCACAACAACGTTATAAAAGCAAAGAAAACGTAAGCGTAGGGCTAGGGGGGCATACTCCAACGGTCCTAGGCCTAGGCCTACCTGTCAAATTTTAGGTTAGATTACCTTTATTGTTAAAACAAAATGTTGCATTACATGATTTGTTTTACTTTTATTTGCAAATTTTTCTGCATCCAAAAATAGCACTCTAATTGAAATCTGCTCACAGAAACATATTTATTGTGACTTTTACATTCGAGGTGGTACCAGCCAGCTTCCGTGGTCGCCGCCATTGCTCACTAGGACATCGCTAAGACGCGCGCAGAGCTGACCTATCTTTTGCACGTCTCAGGAGTGTCCTAGCGCTAGGCACTTTCGAGAATACGGGCTAAGATTTTTTGAGAATACCGATCCGTGTCCTAAGTCGGTAGAATGGCTTAAGAGTGTCCTAGTAAGACACGTCTTAGTTAGGCGTTTTGAGAATCCAGGTCCAGGGATAAAGTCGGAAAACATATAGTCAGATGACAGTGTGGTGTCACCCACTGAGTTTTCCCGTTGTGTTTGATAAATTTTATTTATTTATGTTAATTTTTTAATAATAATTATGCTAATTGTTGTTTTGCCCGCCACCGACACTCATATTAAATCGCGTTTTACAATTCAGACAATAATTTTAATTCATGTCTATGCCAAAAGGCTATCACACCGTTCCCAATTGTTACACATACAGGCCTTCATAGGCCTACATTCAATTCGTTTCGTAAGTGATGGGCTACCACAAAATTACTACACTGCAGTGCTTTTTTTACACGCCAAAAATAACCCACATTGTCGATGATTAAAAAATTGACAAAAAAACCCCGAATTTTAGCTAGATGAAGACCTAATTTATTGACCTTTTCGGGGAATAATAAAAAAAATAAATTTGTACTATTGAATTGCATTTTTTGCGTAAAAAGGGTTAAATATTGCACCTTAAAATTCAGCGTTCAGTGTTATTTAAATTTGTTGAAAAAATTTTTGTTGATAAATGAACAACCCTTTCATTTTAAAAAAAAATAACATTCTAAATTTAAATTGGAAATAATTAAAAATGGGAGGACGTATGACACAATAAAACCCCTAAAAATAAATAATAATCTGCTTGGATCGGGTATTTTTACGCTCAAACAAATAATTAAACCCCAAAATTATGATAATTTTTTTTAATATTTTACATTTCACCCCTATCCCATTAAGGAAAATAGGAATAGGAAGGGAATCTAGGTCAATTTGGCTATAGTTGGGGCTAAGTAGCAATTACGCCGTTGTGGTTGTTTAAAAAAGCATAAAAAAAAAGCAAACCGAGGGAAAAATACATCTTTTTTTTAAAAGCGGTTTCGAGAAGGAAAACAGAGGGAACAGATTGGAAGTATTCCCCCCCCCGAATTGTATAAACGGGTGCTGACACACTTTAGCGCCCTATACGCTCCAGCCCGGAATCACAATTAAGCCACCCTGTTGTGACGAGAGGGCCGTAGTGCTGCGATTACATGTCGTTTTTGGTGCCGAAAAAACATCTACATGCTTTATCCGATTTGTACAGATTTTTTCACAGAACCTTAATTTTAAAATTTAATTTTTAATATATTGGGGGTGAAAATTGAGTCCCCAACCCAAAAAAAAAAATTATTTCTTATAAAAAATCAAAAATTTAATTTAGTATTTTTAGGGCGCTTTAACAGCTAAGATTATTCGCGCTTTAAAACCCAAATTTTATACTTTTTTTTAATTTCGTCGATTTGGGGTACACCTAAAAATTACCTGCTAAATATTGATTGTAATGTTTTTTTTTACAAAACCCTTTTTTTTATGAATTTTATATTGGTGTAAAAAATTTGGGGCCCAACAAAAAATTAATTTTCTTTGAAAATCCCCAATTTTCACTTTTTTTTTGGTTTAAAAAAAAAAAAAAATTACGTATCTGGGCAACGGGCCTGAAAAAAGCGTTTGCAAAGCTTCCATTTTGGATAAAGAAAAGCGAAGATTTTCATTTCCCACGGGGCCCCCCAAAAAAATTTTAGCTTGGGTTTTTTTTTTTTTTCCTGTTTTTAGTTGCACGATTCCGGGCAAACGGCATGCGATTTGATAAAAAATTGGAGGGGGACCTTCTTTTTTCTCTGAAATTTAGATTTCCCCCTTTTTTTGGGTACAATCGAAAAAAATTTCTCATGAAAAATCGTACTTTTCGATTTTTTTTCGATTTTTAGTGCGAAAATTTTGTGACTTTGGGGCCCGATTCGACCAAAGGGTTGGGGTTTAAAATTTCCACTTTTTCAATGCACATAAGGGTAATGGGGATTTTTATTGACTTTTTAAAAGGGAAAAAAGTTAAAAAAGTAACCAGAATCTATAGAAATAAAGCTTTTTTTTGAGTTTTTGAGGTGAAAATATTAAAAACCTTTTTTCTATAGTTCTGGCAAATTTTTTAAACACTTTTTCTTTAAAAAGGGAATAGGCCTACATCACCCTTCCCTAATTTTCCCGGTAAAAATATGAATTTTGTAGCCCCCCCGTTTTGGTCAAAAATCCGCCCAAATAGCACGGAAAATAGATAGATTTTAGATTTTTTCAAGCCTTTTTATGAAAAAATTCACATGAGATTTTATACCTTAAAAAACCCGCCTTGTTACAAACAATCAAAGATCCAACACACCTAAAAGATTTTCTTTTTATGGGGCCCTGTTAAAATGTTATTATTTTAAATTAATATTAAAAATTTTTTTATTAAAAAGAAAAAACTCATCCATCAACGCGACTAAAAGAAGCGTTTGCGGGAAACTTCCTAGTATCAAAAATAGGGGGATTTTGTGGCGTGGCTGAAAATAGTGGCAAAATAGTGGCCCTTGCAATCAATATTTAAATGGATAGAGAAGTGCAAAAATGGCTTTTAAAAGTTTGAAAATTCGCGCCTTACAAATAAAAATTCGCGGTTTGTCGTGATTTACCAAAAATCACAATTTTCTCGGGCAAAACTTAAAAAAAAAAACTTAAAAAAAATAATTAAAAAATACAAGTTTCAGGATAATTTGATTGATTTCAATAATTTTAAAGAAAAACAAGCACATGAGAGTGAAGTTCAGAATCAGTTTTAATTTTAAGCTAATTTTTAAACCTTTCCCGTTTTAAATTTTTCCAAAAAGTTTTTTTCCAGAATTAATTTCGGGTACCCGTTTCCCCCCACCAAATTTACGAAATTATAATTTTTTATGTAATGTCTTTTGATATGGAGTATTTGAGCTTACTCTCGTTCAAACGATGATTACGATCTCACAATCGCGTTGTATGACCCGGCACCTCCACCATATGTACCAGACAGGATAATTTAATTTCGACTACGTACCCGGCACCTCCACCAAAACTTTGAATATTTTTTTAATTTTTTTTTAATAAATTTCGTGACCTAATTCGGGTTTAAAGACAATTGCAAATTTCGCCACTAGTTTGCGGTATCAACTAAAATTTCGCGAAAATTCGCGAATTGAAAATTGGTACCATTCAATCACAATTCAGGAGATTCATGTGCAAATTGAATTTGAAGGTTTTTGGTTTATTTGGATTAAGGACGCGTCAACCGTTAGGTCATAATGCACCACTCTAACCTAGGGGGGGGGGGGAGGAAAAGGGGCCCATGCTGGTCAGAACCAGCCACGGGTATGAGGAAGGGGGGTTCTCACGTCGCGGTCGTCATTGTCTTTGTCATCGTTCGTGGTGTCATTGACTTTGTCATCGTCGCCGGGTGGTCGTCAAGGGAAGGGGGCAATGTCCCCGACGACGATTGCCAGAGCTCGCCTCTAGATTCGGGGAGTAATATACTACCCTTCTTGCTAGCTGATGTTTGCAAGGTGGACTTTTTCTCTTGAATCGCCTTTTACGATTAGCAGAGCCATGCTCTGGGCCAATTCTACCCCGGGCCCAGACGGGGATTTGAAGGGATTATTGCAACTTTAAAAAGATTCGCGAATTTCGTTGTCACCATTTTTGCATATCTCTATAAATGGACTAGAAAAAGCAACCAGTCGCATGTCATTACTTACCGACAACTCCTCTGTAATTAGGTTCATTTGTGCGGTGCCCTCCTCTTTAGCAACAAGCAGTTTGTATCTTATTTCCTTATGCTGAAAGAAAAAATAAACCCCTTGTAACATACAGCAATGAAACAATTGTGATTTGTGTACCAAAATATTTTACTCTCAAGTGGATGCATTTCATACTACATACACTAAATTCGTTAAAGGGGTATTTAACCGCCAGACTCAAAAAATATATTTCATTCAAGCTAATTAATAATGAATTTAGCAATCAACAGAAAAATGATTGGGGCCACCATGACCTCCCAAAAAATTGTCAAACATGACATTTTTAGAGCTAGGTCCCATCGGCAAAAATCTCCCATAAGAAATAACATGAGGACGATCTTTATGCCCCGTGACCTTGGAGGATTTTGATCAAAAAAAATATTGGCCATTATTGACGTACTCTACAGCCTTTTCTGTAAATTCTCTATATTTTGTTTTGTAATTTGGGCAAGTAGTTAGTCAAAATATGCTGATTAGTGATTACCAAGATGGGGTGTGATTTTGGAATGCATATTTTTGCGTGTTTGAGGGTATATTTGGCCACAGTTTCAAGACACGATGTTTTAAGGGGCATTTTAGATTGGTACTATGCTCTAGTATCTATGTGGACCAAAAAAGAAGCAGGTTAAAGCCGATTTAAGAAATTTCCCAAAACACCAATTTTCGCAAATTTCTGGATCAAAAAAATTAAAAAATTCGTGTTGTAGGCCCTATCACAGTTACAAGATACGATTTTTTAAACGGTCATTTTAGTGTAGTATTGTGCTATAGATCACGTGGTAAAAAATAATTTTTGGGGTTTTTAGCCCCTTTAATAAAATTGGCCAACACAAATAAGTTGAAATAACATGTGTCAAAAGTGGTTGGTTACCTGTACCTGTGTAGCATGACTCAGAAGTATGGTTCAAAGGAATAAAATATTACTTGGCTGTATAAAGGGTCAAGAGAAACTAAATCAAATGAGATTGTAATTTACTGGTGCCTAAAAAAATCTATAGAATTTTAGCACATTGTTGTTTGTGTGTAGGGGTGTAGAAAATCAAACACTTCATTGTTTAATAAATTAGTTTTTCTTAGTTACCCCTTTGGGCCCTTTTTTAAACTTAAAAAATTTTGTCCCAAAAAAGGCCCCCAAAGGGGATTTGGGTAGTTAGTAAAACAGGGGCCCCCTTTATTAGGAAAAAGGGTAGGAAAAAACCCCCAAGTCAGGCGGGGGGAAAAAAACCCTATTTAACTACCCGGGCCGGGAAAAAAAACATTTAAACCCAATAAAAAGGGATGTTTAAATTTTTTTTAACAAAACTCCAAACCCCCCATCTGTAAAAAGTCCCCCTGTTACCAACATAGGGGAAATTTTTACAAAAAAATAGCCCCAAATAAAAATTTAGAAAAACTACCGTAGTACGGGGCCCCGTTTTTGATAGGGACCCACGCATTCAAAAAAACAACCCAGGGGAAAACCGTTTGGGGATTTATTAAGGTGGGGTCCCCTGAACCCCCTAACAGAATCCCAAAAAAATTTCCGGGTTTAAAGGGTTAAAATCCGCCTTTTGGGAAAATAATTTTTTCAATTTTTTTTTAATTTTGTGGGAAGAATAAAAAAAAATTAGCTTATATTAAGCGAAGATTGGACCGAAATACCTCAAATTTTTTTTTAAATTTGTTTTCAAAGAAACGATTTAAGCTTTTGGGCCCTGCGCCCCCCGTTTATTTTTCTGGGAAACCCTAGGGGCCCATGATGGAAACTTTAATTTCTTTTCTTTAAATTTATTGGAATAGTTTTCGCCATTTTTAAAATAAAAATAAAAAAAAGGAAAACCCCCCCCCAAAGGGGAAGAAAATTTTTTTTCAAAAAAAGTTTTTAGAGCATGAAAAAAAACACCCCTTTTCATATTCTGGATGTCTTGTGGGATAACAATGGTCCGAACGCTACAGGGACAAGAAAAAACAATTGTGCGGTGAGCGGGTTTTCAGATGTTTAGCCTCGATGTTTTATCCCTAGTTTTTTTTTGCCCCCTGGCCCTTTTAAGGGTTTTTATAAATTTTTCCCGGACCTCAAATAGATTTTCTCCTTTGATCCTTTTAGGGGTATCCCCTTAAGGATAAAAAAACTTGGGTAAAACCTCTGGCATCCCGGACCTAAGTTTTTTTTTACGGACTCCATTTCTTTGGGCATACGGAGAAGTGCCGCCCCTTGGGTTTTCCACATTTTACCTACTTTTGACAACATGTGTAATAAATATGACTTTATATTTGGATTCTTTCCCAAAAAATAAACTAATTAAACGATTTTTAATTTGCCCAATTTTGGTCATCCTTTGGGAACCCTTTTTGGGAAAATTTTTTTAGGGAAATACATATTATTATTTGTCCTGCATAAAGGTGCAAATTAAACGTCAAAAATTTTGCGGTTTCCCTGATAAAACATATAAAATTTGGCACCCAGTAACGAAAAATGTAATTGGATAAAATTTGGGAAAAATAAGGGCAATTTCATTATTTCCCCCCCGAACCCCCCGACACCAATGGGCGGCCATTTTACAAGGGCCCTTACAAAACTTATTTTTTAAAATTTTTTGACAGAATGTTTAAATTTGGGACAAACACTTATAACATTTTTTTTTGAGAAAAAAAGAACCCCCGTTTTTAAAAAGGGGCCAAAGTCAAAATAAAAATAAGGGCAATGGGGAAACCCAAAGGGGTGGCCCCTTTTTAGAAAATCGGGCCCCACACACCCTTTAAAATGAAAACCCCGAAAATTTTTTTGAAAAAGGAAAATTTGTTATTTGGGACACACATAGGGTAAATTTATTGAAAAATGTTTATAAATTTTTGTGTTTATCAATACTTTTTAGAAAAATGTGGTTTTGGATCCGCTATTTGCCGTATTTTGAAAAAGTTGTATGGCATTAAAAAAAATACCAATAAACCCGGTTAAAAATAATCCACTTTTTGTTTTCCTTTTTCACCCCGTAGGCAATTATTTACAAGTTTCTATAAATTTCCCCTATATTTTTTGAATGTTTTATGCATTTTAAATGCCCCCCAGGGCCCCCGGGGAAACGAATTTAAACACAAAATTACTGTTTTACGATGTTCTGAAAGCTTTCCCTTAAAATATTTTTTAAAAAAATTCCCCCTTTTTGGAAATTTAAAATTTTTTATTTACCCGGAAAAAAAGGGTTTTTTTCCCTTTTTTGGTATTTTTTTAAAATTTTTTCAAAAAAAAAGCTATATTTGACTGTTTTATTGTTAAGCACTAAATTGCATTTAGGGGAAAAAAAATTTTTTTCTCACACACATTTGAATTTGACTTAAATAACGATCCGATTACAACCAAAGTTGTAATCCCAAAATGGCCTGGGTTTAATTCCTTTTATCCCCCAACATTAAGGGAAAAGATTTTTAACAAAAAAAAAGGGGTTTTAAAAAAAGCACGAAAAGAGTATTCAATTAGTGGATTTTTTTTAAAGGGGAATTAAACAGCCATATTTTTGATTTTTAAAATTTTGGTTTTAATCGAGATCGTTTTAAAAATTTTAATGACCTTAAAATGCCGTTTTGAAAGATTTTTTTTTCAAATGCCCAAATTTATTGCAAAAAAATGGACAGTCAAAAAATGGCCCAAAATTTTGGGGGAAAAAAAACCCCAAAAAGGGAAAAAAAAAAAAATTCCGGGGGAAATGCCCCAAAAACTTTAAATTTGCAGACCCTTTTTTTTTTAAATACTTTATGGAAGCTTTCATGAAAAATCGGTTAAAAAAAGTAATTTTTAGTTTTAAATCGAAATTTTTCGGGATTTATCAAAAAATTAAATTTGATGCTTTTGGGGCCCCTTTTAAAAAAGCCCCTAAACCCTTCGAAAAAATATAAATGGAATTAAAGAAAATTGTCAATTTAAATTTAATTTCAGTGTATAAGGAAAACCAAAAAGTGAAATTTTTTATAAGCCCGTATTATTGGGAGTTTTTAAGGGCCCCCTTTGCAACCCCCTTTTCAAGATACCGTGAAAGCGGATCCATTTTTCACTTGTTTAAAAAAGGCCCATTGACAAACACATAAATATTGACAAATTTTTTTAAAAGAAGTGCCCTATGAGTGTAAACCCCCCTAACAAGATTCTATCATAAAATTTTCGTTGGTTCAAAAAAATGTGTTTTTGTCGGCCCTTTTTTCTAAAAAAAGGGCCCCCATTGGTTTTCCCTTGTTTTTGTTAGTTTGACATGGCCCCGTTAACAGGCAATTTTCAATGACCAAAATTTCAACATTCTGTCTAAAATTTTCAAAAAAATGTTTTGGGCCCCCTTGTAAAATGACCGTCTTTGGGGTCGGGGTTTGGGGAATAATGGAATTTCCCCCATTTTGTCAATTAATATCCATTACATTTTCGTATTTCTGGGGCCAAATTTTATATGGGCTATCTGAAAAAGCACCCAAATTTTACGGAAAAAAACATCACCCTTTTTTCGGGCTAATTTAAAAATATTGGGATTTCCCCATAAATAATTTCCCCAATGTTCCCAGGATGACCAAATTGGCAAAAATTTAAAACATTTAATTAGAAATTTGTTTGGGGGAATCCAAATATTTAAAATCAGATTTTTTACAAAATGTTTTTCAAAAAATATGTAAAAAAAGTTTTGAAAACCCCCAAATGCGGTACTTTTGTATGCCCAAAGAAGATGGCGCCGTTTTAAAAAAATTAGGTCCGGGGGTGGGCCCGAGGTTAAACCCCAAAATTTTTTTTATCCTTAAAGGGTTTTCCCTAAACAGGATCAGAAGAGAAAATTTTATAGAGGCCCCCAAATTTATACGAACTTATTTGGGCCCGGGGGCCCGCGCTGTGATTTGAGCATCGAGCAATCATTGACAATGCTTTACCACACAATTGTATTTTCTTTTCATGTAGCGTTCGGCCCCCATTGTTTTCTACGAAGGCAGTCTAGAATATGAACGGGATTGTTTTTTTAGCCCCTAAACTTTTTTTTGAAACAAAAATTTTTATCGGATCGTTTTGGTTTTTTTTTATTTTAATAAAAAAATTAAAAACAATTTTGATAAAATTTTTTAAAAAGAGAGTAATAATTTGAATCAAGTCAATCAAAATGCCAGTGAATAAAACGGGCGCCCCCAAACAGTTTAAATTTTCAAACAAAACCCATTTTATCAAAAAATTTTAAAACAATTTTTTGGGGCTATTTTGGTCCAAAATACTTCAATCAATATCGGAAATTTTCCCTTTTTGACAAAACTAAAAAATTGGAAAATTGATTTTTAAAATGGGGATAAACCCCCAACCGGATTTTTTGGGTTTGTTAGGGGTGTTCAGGAGACCTGCCCGAAAAAAATTCCCAAAAAAAAGGGCCCGCTTGTTTTTTTGAAAAGCGGGGGGGTTAAGGCCTTAAAATGAGAAATTGCACTGTACTACGGGGAAAACTTGAAATATACTTTAAAGCATGCAAAAAGAGAAAATGCTATTTATTTTATGGTAAAAAATTTAAAGTTTTTGAAATACTTTAAGGGGTAGCTTAAATGTAAATATTGTAGCCTCTGTTCATACGGTAACCTAAGTTAAGGTCTTTAAAATCACTTAACAATACTTAAAACATAACGTAAAGAAAGTTGAAACCAGGAAAGGGGTGTTGTTTAAATCACCAAAACATAACGAAACGCACGAAAAGTATAAAGAATTTGACCCAACCCAAACTTTACCGTCGTTACGTTAATTTTTTTTTTTAAAATTTAGCCAAATCACGCCCTTTTTCGAGTTTTTCCTTTTTTGTGTTGTTATGTGTTTGTTTGTAAACAACAACAACTCACAAAACCTACAATATGAACCATGGATGAGGGGAAAATTTTTTGAAGGGTGCAAATGTGTCCTTTTATATTTATGACAAGAAGAGAAAATTTTTAAAGTTTCTATTAGAAGAAAAACTCGTGGGCCAATAGGTTTTGCATTCTAAAGTATACTCCTGTAAGTCAAAAAGGGAATTTTGACACTAACCCCACTTCTATAGGCCTAGGCATGTTAATAATTGTTTAAATTTTTTTAACGTGTTGTTATGGACGTAAAACACCAAAATAATATTCTGACTTTAGTTTTTTTTAAAAACGGTTGTTAAGTGATTGTAAACGAGCCTTAAGTCTGTATTAAAATGTACTTATTTTATATCTTAACAAGGCTAATGTTACGATGGTATTTCCAAATTTTCAATGTAATAAAAAAGCTGCAATAAATTAAAAAATTAAAAGTGACTAGTAACTTTCTGATGGTTTAAAAAATTTTTTTAAAGGGGGGACTACACTTAATAGCTGGCCCTATTTAAGAAAAAGACTCATTTTTTTTACCCCTAGAAATGAAATGGCCCCAATAGATTTTTAGTAAGTGCTTTTTTGAATACACTAGGGGGGCGCAGGAGAAAAAAACAAAAACAAAGTAAAAATATTTTCTCTGCCTACTACTTCACGTTACTGATTGCAATGGGAAGAAAGAAATACACTTACCATTTCTGACAGGGGGGCGCACTTTGTTCCACAGTTCTGGCTCGAAACCAAACAGTAGAGCAGCAATACAAGCCCACGTCCTGCAGGGGGAAGTCCAAACTTCTGCCATGATTTTGGGGACCATAAATTTTCCCGAATGACTTTTTGTGAAATTTCCGTTGGCCTCTTAAGATTGGTTTTTATAAGCTAGTTTTACGTGTTTACTCTGTGATTTAAACTGTGGCACTAAAAGGAAAACTAACTAGGTACATACAAATAGGACAAAGAATGGGGGTTTTATTGAACAGAGTCATACAGACAAATGTGATACGTCCAAAAACCATAAGTCGTTTTTTAATGGGTAAGAAAAAAATAGGGATACATCGGGGAGTAAAATTTGAAAACGGTTTTAGCACTCAAATTCCCGGGTTACCCGGATCCATTATGCCACATGTGTGAAAATGCTTTTTTTCCCAAGTACTACAAATTTTGGTTTGAAGGTCATAAAAACTCATTGCTGAATAAAAATAATGAAGGCCTACCGGGTACTAGGGTTTTTTCCCCCCGCTTTTTGGGAAAATGCAATAATCCTACCAAAT
The DNA here is from genome assembly GCA_024449915.1 of Sweltsa coloradensis. Classification (NCBI taxonomy): domain Eukaryota; kingdom Metazoa; phylum Arthropoda; class Insecta; order Plecoptera; family Chloroperlidae; genus Sweltsa; species Sweltsa coloradensis. The sequence continues at coordinate 2,316 of JAMZAV010013234.1, read as the reverse complement.
AAAGAATTGTGTTTTATAACCAGGGGAATGATCTTATTCTTCGTTACCCTGTACAGGCAGTTAACAAGCATGCGTCGGAAAAGGGGGGAGCAAGGGGGGCATTGCCCCCCCCTAATTTCATGCCCATGGGGGCATAGGGGGGGGAGAATTTTTTAGTTTAAAAAAACAAAATTTCTACTTTACTTTTTTTGGGAAAAAAACGTCGGAGGTCCTTAAACAATTCGTTTCCCAGGAAAGAATCAACCCCAAAAAATAGGGGAATGTTAGTTGGCAGAGTACCCCATGCCGAACCGTCTATCTGACTTCTTTATAACCCCACCCCTCTTGTATTGTGGGGGCCAGCACTCAGGTGGACACGTGACTCAGACCACGTCTTATCCAAACATCCCTTTTTAATGATTTGCTAGAGTTATTGGCGAAAAGCAAGTTGGGATTTGGTTGCTTGTGTCATCGTTATGCGTTCTGCTCTTTGGAATTGGGAGTGGTTATGACTTTGTTTACCAAATGGGATGTGGGAAAATTTTTCCTCTTAAGTGTAAGTGGTTGGTTTTGAAGTGTAAAATAAAGTAAAGTGAAGTTTTTGTTTTGGGAGTTTTCGATTTAATGGTGTTAAAGATTAAACTGTAAACGTAAAATTTTTAATTGAAACCCCTTCGTTAGTATTTTTTTTTTAAGAAGAGGGTTTTAAAAAAAAAAAAATTTTGTCTGTATGCTTCGTCATCACATAAAAAATTCTGTTGTAATTTATTAAAATGGGCCACATTACGTTAATTTTTTTAGTTTTTAGATCGCAGATAGTTGATGTAAAACATCGTTTACAGAGTCCGAGTGACAAAACAAAAAAACATGACGAAATAACTGTAGTATAGTAAAATTATTTCGCCTTCGGCGAAAAGGGCCTCCGGCGGCTGGGGCTTTGCCCCAGCCAGCAGGGGAAAGCATGCACGCATGTGGGAACTACCGACCCACGCTGAAGCTCTCGACGCAAAAAAGACTGGGAAAGAAAGAAGATAAGCCCAGGAATACGATCCAATGCGTCGGGATTACAAATTTCGTAAATCAGTTGACATCATCGCATCGACAGGTTATATACTACCATCTTTGTTCCTCACATACTGGCTGGTCGGGTTAGCTGTGTGTGACTTGGTTGGATCGAACGCACACCTAGTTCGCGCATGCCATGCAGTGACCATGACACTGCTAGAGATATATCGCCGCATCCATCTCTCTTGCACTCACTCATAGGCATGGGCACTACTCGCTGGGCGGACGGAAACACGTATCAGCTTACTACGTCGACTCTAGTAACTCTTTAGGCAGTGGGCAGGCGCCGCAGGAAAGACCGCATTGACATAGCACGTAAAACAAAACTGGTGAATTATCCAAAAACGGTCGCGTAAAATACACGGATCTTAAAATCAGCTCCGGGTAATTTCTAGAACAGGGTACACGGTGTCATCCCTAGTAAATAGTGGGCCTATACGATATTATTTAATTGCATAAGAGTAGCGAGCGAAGCGAAGATTTCCATTTCACTACACTGAGAAAAAAATCCGTAATGTTTTTCTTTTTTATTACAACGCTTATATTAGCTTCATGTGTTTGTCTGTCCATCTAACTTTCTGTCTGTCTAGACGAAATCTTATAATCAATATTTCATTACAACGCTTATATTAGCTTATTGAGCTTGTCTATCTGTTTGGACGGAATCTTATAATCGATATTTTACCCATTTCTCAATGTCCAATCGACCTGAAATTTTTCACTCATACGTATTCTTGATGACAATAGATGAATCAATTAACAGATTCACTAATTAATTAATTAATTAGTCTTAATTAATTAATTAGTCCTAATTAATAATAATTTTATATGGGAATCGATATTTCACCCACTTCCCAATGTCCGATCGAGCTGAAATTTTTCACACAGACGTATATTCTTGATGACAATAGATGAATAAATTAACAGATTCACTAAGTAATCAATTTATTCATTTTAATTAATAATTAACATTTTACATGGGAATTGATATTACACCCACTTTCCATTTTTTAATCGATATTTCACCCACTTCTCAATGTCAACGAGCTGAAATTGTTCACACATACGTAGAGGTAGTGAAAAATGGTGATAACGAAATTCGCGAATTTTTTAAATATCCATTTTTATTGCCTAAAATGTCATATTGTCGACAAATTAAAATCATTTAGAGATGGAAAAAACACATTTTGAAATTGGCGAATTTCGCGAGAAATCTCGTGTATATCGCGAATAACGAACGAAATTGTATAAAACTGGTCAAAACGCGAATGC
>JAMZAV010013233.1:0-16217 GCA_024449915.1 Sweltsa coloradensis | reverse complement strand
CCCCAAAACAAACCAAAACCGACAATGATTTGAAACCAAATCAAATTTTCCCATCCAAAATCTTATCTCTAAAACGATTTGCATTATGGTTTTTTTAAACAACTCAAAATTTGTTACGAAAAACCCTTATACCCAAAAAAAAATGGTCTAAAAAAAGGGAAGCTCATTACCCCCACATTTCCCCTTTTAAAAATTCATAACTCTCCCTTTAACAAAACCCTTAAAAAGTTCAAAAAATTTGCAAACTAAAAAAAATTTAAAAACGAATTTCCCAAAATTCTTTTTTTTTTTTTTTAAACGGGGTCACCCAAAATTTTTTTTCCAAATTTTTCAAGGGGTTTTTTGTTAAAACTTCGTTATTTTTAAAAAGCCCAAAAAATTGGGGGAAAGTTTTTTTTTTTCTCATTTTTTTTATTTAATTTTTTTTTTCTTTTTTTAGTGTGGGACCCCATTCTTTTTTAGTTCCATTGCAAAATTTTGTTAAAATATAAAAATTTTCAAAGTCGTTTTTAATTGTTTTTCCCAATTTAACAATAGTATGAAAAAATTTATGGCCCAAAGACTTGCTTTTTGTAAACAATAAAGGGGGATTATTGTCACGTAATATAGTTATTTGTTATTGTATGCCTGTTTTTAAGGCTTATTTTTAAAAACTTTTTTTTTTTGGGAAAAGCCTTCCAGCATTTTTTTAAATTTTTCTTTCAAAGGAATTACATTATATTACCTTAAGTCCATGTAAAATATGAACGTTGTAGCCCCACCGTTTGGTTTCAGAATCGTGGGCAATTGAAACTGACGAATTAAATGTAGTAGCCAGTAGTAGCCAGTAGTAAAAAACGTCTTAAAGTGTTTTTGAGCATTTTTAAAGTCATATTTTCACCAAGAAGAAGCCGTCCCCCAAACAAATTTGGGAGTGTTTGTCGGGACCTAAATTCCCTCGATTGTGATAGTTTTCAAGTTACACACGTTTCTTGCGGCTGGGTGAACTCGAAATCACCCCACTCTGTTGCTGTATAAAGGCCTGATTGTGTAGCGCCCGCAGCTTGGCGCGGCGCCCCAACGGGCACTAGATAGGGGTAGTGAGGGGTACTTTTATGAAAGAAAACTAAACATATCACATTTTCCTAATTTATTATTTTCCTACACCAATATTTTGTTATAGTCATTTTAAAGGGAGTTCTCCCAATACTCTCTTTTGTGATCCCTTTCACTGTCTTTGACAATAACTTTTTTAAAAATGTGATACTATTTTTTCTAAGTCTCGACACAAATTCGGGTCATAATACCGACTTAGGAAAAAGGAAGACCGGGCCTCAAGAAAAAACATGGGTACTTATGTTAACAGCTTGTCTCCCCTTTTAATTTAAAAATATAGTTTTGTATGCTAGATAATTAACACGACATGGATTATGTACTATATTGCAATGCACGCGGTTGCAGAAAAATCACAAAAATTAAATAATAATTATCTTTTAATCGGGATCTGATTTGCTAAAAAATTTGGATGAGCGTAGCGGCAAAGGGAGTAAAGCGAAGATTAAATTTTCATGACCCCCAAAAAAATTTAGCTGGGGTTGTTTTTTTTTTTTTTTTTTTGTTTTTTTTTTTTTTTTGTTTTTTGTTTTTTTTGTCTGTTTTTTTCGCTCTTACCGGGAAAACGGCTATGCGAACTTGATGAAAATTTGGGAAGGACCTTCGAAATCTTGAATTAGATTGCTACGTTTTTGGGGACAATCGAAAAAAATTTTCTCATAAATATCGTATTTTTACGTTTTTTTTCGTTTTTTTAGTCGATATTTTGTGAATTTGGGATTCTCCCCAAACGGTTGGGGCTACAACTTTATATTTCACATGGACTTTAAAGGGTAATGGTGATGTATTGCTTTTTAAAAGAAAAATTGAAAAAGTTACCCCAGTTTCTATAGAAAAAAGTTTTTTAATATAAGTTTTTTTGATTTTTTGTGCGATATTTTGTGCCTTTGGGCAATTCTGCCAAACGGGTGGGGCTACAACTTTCATATTAACATGGACTTAAGGTCTTTGGTGATGGGTGTACCTTCTAAAGAAAAATTGAAAAAATTAGCCACAATCTATAGAAAAAAAAGCTTTTAATAAATTTTTTTGGAAAAAAACCAAAAACATAAAAATAGAACCCTGACAAAATCCTTCAATTTGCGGGGCAAAAAAAAGCCCTTCAAAAGTAAAGTTATGACCAAAATAAAAATTAAAAAAAATACCTAAAGGGGCGGGATTTGGGGTTTTTCTGTAAAATATAGCCGTTCCGCCCTTTTGTATTAAATACCAAAAAAATTAAAAACCTCCCAAAAGTTTTTTTAAAACTTTAATTTTTTCAGGTTTTACATTATTTAAATTTAATTAAAAAAAAACTCATTTAAAAACCATTTAAAATATCGGCTTTTTTAAAAATTTTTACATCAAAAGGTACAACCCCCCATAATCTTAATCCCCTTTAAAATAAATGTTGTGCCCCTTCTTTGGTAGAATCGGGCCAAAATTCCAAAATCGCAAAAAAAATCGAAAAAAATCGTTTAAATTTCAAAATTTTTTATAAAATATTTAAATTATTTAAAATAAAAAATAAACTTAAGTCCCCCGTTTTTAACGTAATTTGGGATTGATAATTTTTACCTTTTTTTTTTTCTTAAAAAAATTTCTACTAATCAAGATTTTTTTTTTAAATTAAATTTAAAAAATTTAAAAAATAAACTTTTTTTAATTTCGAATTTTAAAAAAAAAAAAACAAAAATTCAATTTCTAAAAAAATTACGATACGCTAAAATTTTACAGAATATTTAAATTCATAAATAAAGGTCTGTAAAAAAATTTTAAAATGGATAAAGAGTAGGTTATAACCCAAGAATTTTTTAAAAAAAAAAAAACGTAAATTCGTTTTTAAAAAAAAATTTTTTCGTTTTCGCTCAAATTTCCAAGTTTTTAATTATAAAAAATTCGGGGAAAAATCATGAAAAAGGAAAAGCATGTTGTTAAAGTAAAAGACAAAAAAAAAAAAAAAAAGAAAAAATTCGTTTTTTATGAGAAAATTTCCCGTTCGAAAAAAAGGGGCTTCGGGGGTTTTGGGGCCCCCCAAAAATTTTGCAATGGGGAAATGGGTTTTCGAATCGGCAGCCAAAAAAAATACAAAAAAAAAAAAAAGAAAAAAAAAATTGGGGATTTTTTCTAGGGGGGAAAAAATAATCTTCGTTCCTAACCCTTTACCCATAATAATTTCCCAATTTTTTTGGGCAAATCCAAAATTCCAAAAAATCGCATAAAAAATCGAAAAAAATCGAAAGTACGATTTCTTGGAAATATTTAAAATTATCTTAAATCATAAATATATAATTTCAATGTTAAAACGTTCCCTAATTTTAAATCAAGACGGAAAAATCGGGGGAAAAATCATAAAAAATTTTTCCTTAAATTTTTTCTTAAAAGCTCTAAAATCATCCCCAAAATTTCAATTTAACGCCCAAAAAATTTTAAGTCGGCACCTGTTTTACCCCCCCCCCCCAAATTCTTTTGTAAATATCGTGTCGAAAATTTTGGGAAAGGAATTTCTTTTTACCCCCCCCTTTTTTGTGGGTTTTTTGTTTTGTTTTTTTTTTTTTGTTTTTTTTTGTTTTTTTTTCTGGTGTTGTTCGCTGTCACCGGGCAAAGGCATATGCGATCTTGATTAAAATTGGAGGGGGACCTTAAAAAATTTCGAACTTAGATTTGCCACGTTTTTGGGTACAATCGAAGAAAAATTTTCATGAATATGTATTTTTACGATTTTTTTGGTTTTTAGGCGATATTTTCGTGACTTTTGGGCCGTTCTGACCAAACGGGGGGGGACTACGTTATTTTTACAGGGGACAATAAGGTAATGGTGATGTATTGCTTTTTGAAAAAATAGTTAAAAAAATTTTGCCAGAATCATAGAATCAAGTTTTAATTGAGTTTTTTTTAAGGGTTTATAATAACAATTTACAAGAAAACAATAAAAAACTGAAAACAATCCCCAAAAAAGCTTTTTGAAAGGCACTTATAAAGTAAATAAAACCCCAGCAAACAAAAAACTTGAAAAACCCTCATCCAAACGCGAGGGGATTTTATTTTTTTAGTGTTTATTTAATTTTATAGGCACTAGTTCGTTTTATCGTCGCCAAGATTACAGCATTTCCTTTGACGGGGTCTTAATAAACAATTAACTTTCTAGCCGCCCGGGGTGACACATGGCAGAGTAGACCGGAAGTATCCCCCGGTATGACTATAGGAGGATCGGGTTCGAGTCCGCAAGTATAGGATATCACGGCATTACCTTAAAAAAACAAAAACGCATTTCATTACAGCCAAAAATACAAAAAAAAATGTGATTTTGGAGAGCGAAGCGAGATTCAATTTGATTTTTTTTTTTTTGTTTTTTTTCACTTTCGTTTCCCGAAAAATAGCTCGGGGTTTTGTTATTGTGATTTTTTTTTCGGGTTTTTTGCCTTACCGGCCAAACGGATATGCGATTTGATGAAAATGGTGGGAACCCCTTTGAAATTTCCCGAACTTAGACCTGCCACGTTTTTGGGGTATAATCGATAAAGTATTTCTTATGATTTTTTTACTTTTTTTAATTTTTTTTTTTTTTTCGTGATATTTTTGGGAAACGGCTTCTCAATATGATGAAAATTTTTGGGAACGTTTAAAATCACTGAAATTATATTGTTGTGATTTTAGAGACATCAGAAAAAATATTTTTAAGAAATCGTACTTTTACGATTTCCCCCCGTTTTTAAAACGATATTTCTGATATTTTGGGCCCAATTGACCAAACGGGGTGCTAAAATTCATTTTTACATTGACATAAAAAATCGTGTGATGTAGTGTCTCTTGAAAGAAAAAGTTGAAAAAAGTTTTTCAAAATCATAGAAAAAGGTTTTTTAAAATAGGGGCCTTTACAGGTGTTTAATGAACAATAAATCAAGTAACTAAAAAAAGTAATGAGATTCCAATAAAAACGAATCATTGGACAGGGAAACCAAAAAAAAACTCATCCCTCAAGCGACTGAAAAAACGTTCGCGAAGCGGCCCAGTATAAAAAAAAATGGGTTTTTAGATGCCAAATTCCTAGTCCGCCCTCCCCCTCAATCGCTCGCCCTAGCGTATAGAGTACGATGTTGGGGCTAAACCCACCGGCCCCGGAAGTCCCAACCATTTGGGGTGCCCCAAAGGGTTTTGAAAAATGTTGGGGGCAAACGGGGTTTAAATTTAAAAATCTCCCTATTTTGGGGGTTCGAAAAAATTTTTTTTCATAAAGGTAATTTAAATGAAATTTTAATAATGTGGTATAATTAGTCAAGGAGAATTTATAAGAAAAAAAGCAAAAATAGTTCTTTAATTTGTAATCTAGAATTTAGTTATTTTTGTAATTGGATGAGCACGAAGACTTCAATTTCACGACCCCATTTAAAAAAATTTTCTCTTTTTTTTTTTTTTTCTTCTGTTTTTTTCCCTCTCTACTGGGCAAAAGCTAGCGATCTTTATGAAAATGGGGGGACCTTTGAAATCTCTGAAAATGAGAAATTGAGTGTTTTTCCAAAATTTTTAGTTCCATAGCTATACTTCAATGTATACTTCAATGAGGCACCTGAACGGTTGTTAATAATCGTTACCCAATTTGCATAAAAAGTTATAGAAACTACCAACCATCGACATTGATACTTGTTGCAAGAATAAGCTTAAAAAGTAATAGCGATATTAAATCCAAAAAAGGAAAAAAAAAAAAACATGGGTTCAATTCAGTTTTGAGGTCTTTCGGTAAAAAAATTACCAACTATTTTCCCGTATGAAAATTTGTTTAAAAAATCTGCCAACATGAAAAAAAAAATTTCCCCAAAAATTTTAAAATTTTGAATATCACCTCACAATTTTTAATTAACCCCCCTTTAGTTGTCCGTCTTAAAATTTTCATGATTCACCCATTTTTGCCACCCTTTTGAAGGCAATACTCATTCAAATATCTTTGTTTCATTGCTAAATACTTACATTTTTAAAACACAACAAAAATAATGTTTTATTTATCTTAACCGTTACATACAAAAATATGGGGACATTTTTTTTTATACTAAATGAGAAAAAAAGAGGATAGGGGGAGGGGCCCACCTGGACCCACCCACCCACCCCTTTTAGGATAGGGCAATTTCACCCGGTCTTATCTGGCACCGCCACGCACGGTTATTTGACTATGGTTACCCCGAGGGGCGCTGAGCTTGGCCCAATTTAAAGCGCTCAACCCGGTGTTATTTTGCTAACGGTTTGGTAAAAATCATTCCCAAATTTGTATGAATTTTAGTAAAAGACTTTTTTTTTTATATCCCCATTTGTTGAAAAAAGTGTCATAAAGATCAAATACGAGACATTAATTTGTCCAAACATGAAAATGAGAAAATCAAAATTTTGGAAATTTTAATTCAGGAAATTTCCCCCCAAACCCGTTTGCCTGTTGATTTACCCAAAATTTGCCCAAACATTTACATTGATTTTAACGATGATATCCCGTGGAAAATTGCGTTTTAAAAAACTGTAGACTAGACGTCTGTTTCGCGAAAATGACCAAAATGAGTAAAATTTCGGGATTTTTGATTTTTTTTTTCAAAAAACAATAATAATTAAAAAATACGGGTTTTGAATGTTTAGATTTATGCTTTATTACTTGGGCCCCAAAAAAAAACGAAAGCTGATTCTAAATCGCTCCCATACTTCTAAGATGCCAAAGAACTCAAAAGAGAAGTAGATATAGAGAATTTGGATTGTCGGTGGTGGGAGGGAACAGAGTAATCCCGAGTTTGTGAGCCTGGCGTATGGTTTGAGTGAGCTTTAAAGTTGAGTCACGCGTGCGAACAATGGGCGTGTCCACAAATGGGGTTTTTTCCCCCAGAGTTTTGAAATCCTTATGTCTGCTGTCGTCTGTTTTGTTGTCTGTCTGTTCTTCTTCTTTTGTCTGTCTGTTTTTTTGTCGTCTGTTGTTCTTCTGTCTGTCTGTCTGTCTGTCTGTCTGTCTGTCTGTCTGTTGTTGTCTTTTGTCGTCTGTCTTTTTTTGTTGTTGTAAAAAAAACCGGTTTTTTTTTTTAAAAATGGGAACAACCCCCGAAGTTTTTTTTTTTTTTTTTTGGGTTTTTTTTTTTTTTTTTCTGTTTTTTGGTTTTTTAACCCGTTTCGGCTAAACCCGTTTCCCAATGGCGAAAAATTTTCTGGGGGCCCTTTCGAAATTTTGAACATAAAAATGCCTCTTTTTTAGGCCAAAAAAAATTTAAATTTTTCATAAAAAGGCAATTTTTACGATTTTTTTTTCGTTTTTTAAAAAATTCTTCGCTTATAACACCGAATGCTTTATCCGACTTAAATTATTTTTCACAGAAATTAATATATCGTGTGAAGTTTGAGCGGTATCAAAAAAATTTTTTTCTCAAAAAATCGCAATTTTACGTTTTTTCTTTTAAAAAAAATCACGCCCATCCAAAAACGAGACTGAAAAAGCGTTTGCAAAGTTTGAGATATTCATAGGCCTTTATGTTATCTGTCTGTCTGAGACCTTTTATTTGGGCCCCCTTTTCAAAAATTTTCCCATTTTCCACTTTGTAATCGGTGTGCTTTGATTGTGCAAATTTTTATGAAATAAGTTTTTTTGGTTTGCTGATTTAGACAATAGGTAGTAGGTTTTTAAAAAACGCTGGGCCCTTTTTAAGGGTTTCCCCCGGTTTAAAAAAAAAATATTTAATTCCCACAAAAACAAAAAAATTTGTTGGGTTCCCCCGCAATCCCATTTCAGGGAAAATTTTGAAAAAGGGTTATATATAAGAAATAACATTTGGTAAAAACCCGAACTAAAGACTCAAAACGTCTAAATTATGCAATTTTCACTCAAAAAGTTCAAAATTCGTGAAAAACAAGTTTCAAATAAAATTTTTTAACGGTCATTTGTGTAGTACTGGGGGTGGTAAAAAATTTTTTTTTGGGGGTTATAGCCCCTTTAAGGAAATCCTCGAAATTTTATGGATGAGCGTAGCGAGCGAAGCGAAGTTTCCATTCTACTACACTGGAGAAAAAAAATCTGAAATGTTTTTTTTTTTTCTTTTTTTTTTTTTGTATTTTTGTGTGTCTGTGAACACGATTCGGTTTAAACGAACCCCGATTGTGATGTTTTTTTTATTTGGAGACCTTCGAAATCTTGAATTAAACTGCACCGTACAAAAAATTTGAAAAAAAAATTTTTTCTCTTGAAAATCCCCAATTTTACGTTTTTTTTTTCGTTTTTTTTATTTTTTTTGTTTGATTTTTGTGTTTTTTTTACACGATCCGGCTTAACCCGATACCCCCAATTCCGGTGAAATTTTCTGGAGCCCTTTTGAAATCTTTAAACTTAGAATGCCCCCTTTTTGAGCGCAACTGAAAAGTATTTTTTATGAAAATAGAAATTTGACGTTTTTTTTCGTTTTTCTTGTTTTTTCCCTTTTTTTTTTTTTTTTTTTTGGTTTTTTTGTTTGTTAACACGTTTCCCGGGGCAAACCGAATCCAATTGCGATAAAATTTTGGAGCCTTAAAAAAAAAATTAGCCCTGGTACTTTTTGGGTCAATCGAAAAAAATATTTCTCATAAAAATTCAATTTTCACGATTTTTTACGATTTTAGTAGTAGTAGTATTGATTTATTTATTTGTTTTGCTAGTTCGTTAATTTTACAATCATAACATAAAATATAAATTAAAAATACAAAAATATAACATAATATACAATTTTATGCGCTTCACATAAGTAAAAAAACAGAGTCCTATAAAAATACAAAAAAAACTATTCAAAAATTTTCAGTCCATTTTTTATAGGGGGAAATTCAGTTTTAAAAAATTAATACATTCAGTTTTATATATTGAATTATTTTCTTTGATACCGTTTGGTAAAACTATTATTAATTTGATTCCCATTAATAAAAATGATTTTGGTAACAGTCAATTTTGTATGTTTAAATGAAATTGATTGGCCTGCCTATTTTGGTGATAAATGAATTCATTTTTTGTTAATGAACTCACAAAGTTGTCATTGAATTTTCCATTTAAAACAAACATTTGGGGATGAAAATTAGTACCCTTCACCCAATCTTTGCTAAAACCGTCATCCTTTTTAAAAAGAACAATTTCCAACATATCTCTAACATGTGTTCTTTTTTAACCCCTAATATTTTTTTTTTTTTTTTTTTCCTATTTTCTTTTTTTTTTTAAAAAGATTTCCAATAAAAATCTTTAAAATATTTTTTTTTTTTTTTTTTATAATTTTTCTTTTTTTTTTTTACAATCCAATTTTCTTGCAAAACTTTTTGATATATATGAACATAATCAAAAAATTTAAAAAGTTGGTCTATAAAACCCCCAAATATTTACTTTACTTTGAAAAACTAGTTCAGACCCTTCCCGTACAATTTTTCAATTTGGGTTTAAGCGTAGTGTATTATTGATTTTTTTAATGAATTTTAAAAAAGAATACATTGAGTTTTGGTTTCATTAAGCTTTAACTTATTTCCCATAAAAACCCAAAACATAATAATTTTTAAATCCCTATTTAATTTTTCACACACTTCTTTCAAATCTTTACCGCTTTTTTCCAAAAGAGTGTGTCACTGGAAAAGGGTTTTCAAATGTTCTTAAAAAAGATTTAGGCCCGTATTTTTGTAAACAATAAAAAACAGAGGCCAAGAACAGACCCCCGGGGAAACCCCCCAAAGTTAGTTTTAATTTTCCCCTTTGATTTTTTTTCCCAGTATCCTGTTTGTTGAGTTCATTTTTAAGAAAATATTTTCCTTCAATCACTGTTTCCCTTATTCCATATTTTCTTAATTTAGTTATCAAAATTTTCCTATCAATATTAAAGCCCTTTTTAAATTATATAAAAAGCAACTAAAATTGTTTTCACTATCTGTCTTTCCATTTTGGAAATCAAAAATTCAATGCAGTTTCAGTTTAATTTTCCTTCAAATCCTGTTTTTGTTTTTTTATAAAAAAGGTTTTAAATTTCAAAAAAATAAAAGTGGGTTTGAACTACAATTTTTAATATTTTTCATAAACTGGCCCGAATTAAAAGGTCTAAAAATTTTGTGGCATTTTTTGGGTTTGTACTTTTGGAACAGGAATAACTGTTTATAGTTTTCCCAAATGGATGGGAATTGACCAGTTGTTAGAGATCATTTACAATTTCTAACAGCTGTGCTCCACATGCACAAAGTTTTCTTTAAATTTCGACTGGATACCCCAGTTGAACAATTTATTTTTAAAATAAAAATTATTTTTTTTAATTCACAAATGCCTATCAAATTAAAAGGGTTTTAAATCCTCACGGTAGTTGTTTACACCCAAATCAAAGAATAGAATCAGTTTTGGATTGATTTTCAAATTTCATTAAAACTGTCCACAAAAAAAATTGTTAAAAAATTTTCCCCGGCGAGTCCCCCTTTGGGTTTACTTTTTCAAACTTAAACCATTTTAAAGTTTCTTTTTCATGTTTTGGCCCCCTTTAATTTAACAAGTTTTTTTAGGGTGATCCCCATTTAAATTTTCTATCATTCTTAGATTGTCAATCTTATTTTCATAGAACTTACACTTTGCCTTCGATAATCCTTGACAAAAATTTCTAGCACAACGAATGTGTTTAGTTTATCTTCATGCTTTGTGTTTATTTTTTTTCACTTCACTTTTTTTCTTTTCCCTAGCCCCCTTTAGCCGTCATGTTTCCCAAACCATGGTTTTTTTGTTGACTATTTCCCCGTTTGAAAATCTCTACTTTCTTTCTTAAACCGCTTGATGGTATTTGCATAGTTACTGCAAGGTTGCTACAGAATTTTAAATTTCGGCCATTCCACGCTACATAAGTATTCATTCAATTTTTCAAAATCACATTTTTTATAAAATATATTATTGCATTCCGAGGCACTTTTCATTTTTATTTTTTCCTTGGGGAGAAAAGTTATATAATTTTAAGTGTTCGTGATCTGAAATTTTTAGTTTATCGTTTTTCACTTTTAATTTATTTAAATTTGTTAGACCAAATCAAAAAGTCTTTCTATTTGTTGCAAACGGTGGGGGGCATTCATTCTGTTTAACACTGTAGTTTGTATTAATTTTTCAATTTTGGAATAAGTGTCATTTTATTCAGTCTATTGAAAACCAAGACTATGAGATTTCCCGTCATCAACCCGTCCATAAGCCATTTTTCAAAAAAATTTAAAATGAAGCATTGGAAGAATTAGGAGAATGGTAAAAACATAGAGTAAAGTGGGAAAACTCTTTGGGCAAATTCTGATTCCGACAAACCAACAGTTTTTCCCCGATGTGAATTAACAATTTTTTTCAATTTTAAGTCTTCCCCCAACGTATATCGAACATCCCCGTATAGTATAGTGCGATATTTCGTGACAAATTTTTTTCCCATTTGACCAAACGGGTGGGGCTACAAAAGTTTATATTTCACAGGACATTAAGGTAATGGTGATGAATTGCTTTTTAAAAAAAAAAATTTAAAAAACCCCAATCCATAGAAATATAGTTTAAAATGAGTTTTTTTGGGTTATAAAAACAATTAACAAGTCACATAGAAAAAGACAACAATCACCTACAAGCATTCAAAAAGCACTTGCCCAAAGAAAAAAAATACCTACAAAAAAACCTAAAAACACTTACAAAAACGATCCACAACGCGGCGGGACTAAAGCGTTCCTAGGTGAATCATTCATTTTTTGAATTGTTTTGTTGGGTGAGCTTAAAACAATGTCGTGTACACACCCCTTTAAAATGGTTTAAGAGAACATTCCCCGAAAAACGAAAAAATTTAAAATCCCCTTTGACATGTAATTTTTTTTATTATTTTATTTACTCTTTAAGTTTTATACTTTGAATTTTTATATAACATCAAGGGGCAAAACCGCCTCCATTTAATTAAAACTGGGAAAAGTTTTAGCCCGCCCGTTGAATGAGCTTTGTTGAAAGTTTTTATTTTTTGTAGGACCATTTTCCCCTTTGCAAGATTTTTTGAATGCATTGTGGGTGATTTTTATCAAGTTCTATTGAACTTTTTAAATTTGTTTTTAAAAACCCCCTAAAAAAAAATCATTTTAAAAAACCTTTTTTATGGATTCTGGCTAACTTTTCAACTTTTTCTTCAAAAAGCAAACATCACCATTCCCTTAATGCCCCAGTGAAATATGAACGTTGTAACCCCCCCCCTTTTTGGTCAGAACGGCCAAATGCCACGAAAATATCGCACTAAAAAAATCGAAAAAAAAACGTGAAAGTACGATATTCTAGAAAATTTTTTCGATTGTACCCAAAAAGGCCAGGTCAAAGTTTAAAAATTAAAAGGTCTTCAAAAAAATTTCTTGAAATTTGGAGTATCGGTTTAGCAGGAATCGTGTTAACAATCACTCAAAAATCCAAACAGATAAAAAACAAGAAAAAGAAAAAAAATCGTAAAAAATTGCGTTTTTCATAAAAAAAAAATTTTTTCGTTACGCTAAAAAGGTGGCATTTCTAAGTTCAAAAATTTCAAAGGTTCCAAAAAATTTCATCGCAATTGGAGTATCGGTTTAGCCGCATGCGTTTTAACAAACACACAAAAATCAAACAAAAACAAATAAAAAAAACGAAAAAAATCGTAAAATTGCGCTTTTCAAGAGAAATCATTTTTTTATCAATTTTTTCGTAGGGTGCGTTCTAATTTTTTCAGAGTTTCGAAGGTTCCATAAAATTTCATCGCAATCGTAGTATGGGTTTTACCCGGAATCGTGTTACAGACACACAAAAGTACAAAAAAAAGAAAAAAAAGAAAAAAAAAACCTTCCGGATTTTTTCCCAGGTATAGAATGGAATCTTAGCTTCGCTCACCCAAATTTTTTTTCAAGTTATTGCGCGACGGAAATGCGGTTTATGTTGCAATTTTCAATACATAATTTTTAGGTTGGGCCATAAATAAATCTAATATGATTTTTTGTTTACTTGTTGTTTAAGTTAATTTACTTTTTGAAACCGTGGAGTAGATAGTTCAAACAACCTGGGGGAAGCAATATTATCATAATAATACAAAATTAGGGTTTATTTCATGTAAAAAAAAATTTTAAAAACCCATTGGGGAATTTTTAGCACACTTTGGAACTTAAAAAACATCTTCTTCTGTAGTACTTGCCGAATGAGCTAATTTTGGTTTTTGTTTTATTACTTGGGCGTTTTAAGATTATTCATAATTTTGGGCTAAAAATAATTTTAAACTTCATCTAAACTGAAATTTAATAATTCATATTCAAAAGCAAAAAATTAGCCTAAAAATAAAAAATAAACAAAACCCATGACAATAATTCTTTGGTTTTTTGTCAAAAAAAGGGAAAATGAAAAATTTCACAACAATCGGTTCAAAAGGAATTTTTTTTTGTTTTTTTCAACCAGATTTTTAAAAAAAATGACAAAAATCAAGGGGGGCATAATATAAGCCCGAAAAAAAAAAAGGTTTTTTCCATTGCCCCCCCTAAAAATGTGTTGTAGACATAAACTGTGGATTTTGCTTTTGGAGGCTGTTCCCCTTAGAAAAATATATAATATATTTTGCAAAGGGGGTGAAGTGCAGTCCCCCTCACCCCCATCTCCCCCCCTCTTACTCCCAATGAAAGTTAAATGAGAATCTTCAGATATTTTTCACTGGTCTTGAACTGGACGTAAATCAAATCCGAAATTTCATTTCCCGACGGGGTAAGTAAATAATTTCTGGCCAAAAAGTAAACGGGACGCGGGGGGTTGTTAACCCCATGACGATGACACCACTAAATGCAACTGGTAAAAAAGTTATTTAGTTTGCCCCCCGGTTTTGGCGACATCATGTCTCATGGGCTTACACCCCAAGCTTGTTAGCTTACTTAAAAAAACTGTTATACCGTCAAAGTGAATGCGTTTTTCGCAATAAATTTTGTTGATATAATTTAAATAAAACATTTAATTGATAATAAAAATATTCATTTTTCAAAGTAGGGCTAAAATGTTTTTGCACTTTGAAAGGAAAAAAAAGGCACGCAAATAGTACATTAAAAACAAAAAAAGATGAAAAATCGGAAAAAAGTACCTATAATAGTTCGTTTTTTGGAGAGGAGGAGGTAGCCAGAGAAGCGAAAATCCCCTTTCACTACATGGAGAAAAAAATCCCGGAAAGTTTTTTTCTTTTTTT
Organism: Sweltsa coloradensis; assembly: GCA_024449915.1. NCBI lineage: Eukaryota > Metazoa > Arthropoda > Insecta > Plecoptera > Chloroperlidae > Sweltsa > Sweltsa coloradensis. The sequence goes on along the minus strand of JAMZAV010013233.1, from coordinate 1,983 downwards.
TTTATTTTTTTTTTTTTTATTTTGTCGTTTTTTCCACACTTCCGGCTAAAAACCCATACTCAATTGTGATGAAATTTTTTGGAGGCTTCGAAATCTCGGGGAAATTAGAACGCCACGTTTCTGAGCGCAATCGGAAAAAGTATTTCTCATGAAAATCGCAATTTACGATTTTTTCCCATTTTTAAAAAAATTCTTCGAACAAACCCACATGCTTTTTTCCCATTTTAATGATTTTTTTACAGAAACCTTTTTTTATGAATAAGATATTGGTGGATTTGAGCGCAATTTAAAAAATATTTCTCATGAAATCAAAATTTTACGTTTTAAAAATCTTTTTTCAAAACAATTTTTTGAAATTATAACACCTATACTGCTTTTTCCGTGTAATGATTTTTTCACAGAACCTTAATTCAAGAATTAATTATTCGTTTAAAAAATTTAGCCAAGAGAAATTATTTCTTTAAAAAAAAGCAAATTTTAGGGTTTTTTTTTTTTTTTTTAAAAATTACGATTCATTCAAAAAAATTAAAAAAAATAAATAAATTTTTTATTTAATTTAGTTTAATTTAAAAAAAAATCTTCAACTGTAAAGATTTTTTTAAAGAACAAAAGAAAACCGCATAACAAATGGCAGCTCAAGCCCCCCCCAATTACGTCACCCCCAACGCGGGGGACTTAAGCGTTTTCCTATCCCATAACATTAAGTAAAGGATTAGTTTTTTGTGGGTATTCCGGTAGCAGTATTTGAGAACTACCCCCGAGGTTTAGGAGAGGGGAAAGTGAGACAGGGAAAAAATATTTTTATGATATGCTCACTGCTGTAAAATTTCATTTTTCCATATTCAAACTGCTACTCCGCGCCCCCCGCAGCATATTCCCATGCTTTTTCAAAATTTCGACCCCGGTTTTGACTTAAACATAGAAGAAAACCCAATCTTTCCGGTTGCACTTGTGAAAATCTGGCGGCGCCTATGGTGGAAGTCCTTTTTTTTCCCCCCAAAAAACCCTAAATCCGCCAAATCAAATACATAAATCAAAAAATTTCCCGGGGGAAACTAACGGACCCCATTGTAAATTTGCCGTCTTTGCAATCCCCCCCCCCCCCCTAACAAGAAAAGCTGAAAAAGGAAAAAAAAAAATTTTTAAGTAGAAAAATTTTCAATGTGGAAAACTGGAAAAATCAAGGGAAAATTTGTTTACTAAAAAAAGAGACCCTGACAAGGGGGGCTTTATTATGCATTTTAAAATTATTGGATAGTGGTCTGCTCCTCCATCTAATGTAAAAAAAGACCAACAAAAGGTTATTTTTACGCAATATTTTTTTTTTTGAAAGTTTTCGAGTATTTTTTTTAAGATTTTTAAAAGCTACTTGCCCCGGCGATAGATAACAATTTGTAGCTGATTAGATTCTTCCCTTTTTATAATTATTTAAAAATTTTAAGTATTTCCATTTGGTTTGTCGGGAAAATTCCCATTGGTTAATTGTTATTTTAGGAGACCGTGGTTCGAAACCCGGTTTGGGGGGACGTTTTTAATTTCTGAATTTAGTAAATAAAATAAAAAGATTTTTATGAATAAAAGGTTTTTTGCATAAGCCCACTTGAGGACAAATTAGTCAATGATAGAGTTTTAAAAAGTAGCCCGACTGTTCTGGGTTTGGGGTTCGATGCAAAAGCATTTTGTTGTAAGCTACATTTCAAAATGTACTTAAATGAGTTCATTGTAGTTTTTGATTATAATTTTGATTTTTTAGTTTTTCCCCCTTTGTAAACATTTTATAAAAGAATAGGATAGACATTAAAAAATAATAATAAAATAAATAAATTACAAAGTGTTATCATTGACTTTATGTAATTTTTTTTTTAAAATTTTTGGTTTTTTTTAAAATTTTTTGTTTAATTAATCCCAAAAAAAAAAAACCCTTTTTTTGGGGGAAGGAAAAAATTTTCTGCTGGGGAAAGGGTCCAAGGGGGGGGCCGCCCC
>JAMZAV010013232.1:0-15021 GCA_024449915.1 Sweltsa coloradensis | reverse complement strand
GAGCATAAAGGGATCTTTATGAATTCAGACCAAGCATTGTATCCTAAAGGGCTAAGTATAAAATTAATTTTGCTAAACAAAAATTGAAATACAATGCAATGAAACATAAAAGATAAAATACAGCCGAGTAGGTATATTGACCCGATGGAACCTTGCTCCAACAACCCGACAGGCCGAACCACCACTTATGCGAGTCCCGTCAATACTGAAGTCCAAACTATTGACTGACGAGCGAGACCCGAGCCACCTGTGACATGCTACCACCGCGGCGAGCGTTGCTATTGGACGCGGGACTGACCACCTCAACTACCACCGGAGCCAAAAACATCGACTCCAACACACTATGCTATCATGGGGCACGGGCGGGTGGGTTGATTTGGGCCTAGAAAGTTAATCACTTCTGAGGTTTTATTAATGTCAATAGGCCTACATATAACTAAGGTAAATATCTCTCTTATATTGAATCTAGGGATGCACTTGATAATCGATGTTATCGATCCGATACCTAATCAATATTGGATAAAATATCGATAATAGATTTAATCAAAATATCAATAATTGGTTGATAACGGCCCGAAACACGTACGTAATCCATAGGCCTATTCCCGCTTGGACAGACAGACAGAGGTGGTGTCTTACTGGAGATTTGTGTTTGGGAGCGAACTTAGACGATAGCGGGAGACAAAAACAAAGACAGGACGAGGCCGTGAGTGGCATTAAATTGTATTGTTTTGAATTTTATTCACCACATTTGAGATAGAGATTCCATCCATGTCAGAACAACCTTGAATTTTATCGATTCAATAATGACATTACCATTTCGATAATAATTGATAATTAAAAAAGTATCGATGTGCATCCCCAATTGAACTATGGGGTGTGTAAAAAAACGTTTAGGGCTGTAGGCCTAGCTCTTAAAAAAATGTATTTTTTTAAACTAGGAAGCTTTGCAAACGCTTTTTCAGGCGCGACGTTGGATGAGCGTATGTTTTTTTAAACGAAAAAAGCCTAAAATTGCGATTTTCATAAGAAATTATTTTTCGATTGCGATCAAATTTCACACCAATATATCATCTCATAAAATAAAGGTTCTGTGAAAAAATCATTACAATCGGACAAAGCATGTAGGTATTATATGTCGAAGAAAGTTTAAAAAATAAAAAAAGTCGTAAAATTACGATTTTCATAAGAAATCATTTTTCGATTGTGCTCAAATTTCACATGAATATATTAATTCATAAAATTAAGGTTTTGTGAAAAAATCATAACAATCGGATAAAGCATGTAGAAATTATAAGTCGAAGAATTTTTTTAAAAATTAAAAAAAATCGTAAAATTGCGATTGTAGTGAGAAATAATTTTTCGATTGCGCTCAAAAACGTGGCAGTTCTAAGTTTAGAGATTTCGAAGGCCTCCATAAAATTTCATTGCGATTAGAGTATCGGTTTAGCCGGAATCATGTGGACAAACACACAAAAATACAAAAAAATTAAATTTAAATAAAACATTCCGGATTTTTTTCTCCAGTGTAGTGAGATGGAATCTTCGCTTCACTCATCCAATTAAAAGTCAATACAAAAACTGATGTTTATAGGCTATACAATGAGCCGAAAAAAGAATGGAGGGGTGCATGGGTGCCCTAAGCTAGGGGTAGGCCTGAGTGGGGTAAGTAGGAACACTTTTTCCGGGTTTTCACATTGAAAAATCATAGATTTTTTTCTTGAATAGTTAGGACCTAACATCCTACATATATTTTTCTTTGAAATATTGTATTTTGAACCATATAACTAAGTTTTTGACTATCTGTACCAAAACACATTTAAAAAAATAAGTAAAATAGGTGTGCTTGTTCCAAGTTACCCAAAGATTTGGGGAAAGTAGTAACAATGCCCATGGCTCTGCACTGGGTGTATAGAAAAATATGTAGGCCTAGGGTACCTAAGTAGAAACAAAGAGCTCATCTCAGTGAACATATGGTAGGTACCTATATTTTAGTTTTCTTCACAGTTAAATTTTAACTGATTTTTTTTTAAATTACAACTTTTTAACACCTGCAACGGTACTGGAGCTTCTTGATTATTTCAAACACATTAATCTTTGCACATCTTTGCTATTTTAGAAGATCAAGTTTTAAATTTTGAAAAAAAAATCCGGTCATGAGTAAGTTTGATTTTGATTTTTCCTTATCGGTTAATAAGTGAGAAAAGAACAATGTAACAATTAGGCCTAATTCAAGTTTGGAAGATAATATAAATGATTCTTGACTTTTTTTCTTTTTTTGGAACTTTAACGTTCTTCTTCTTTTCTTGACAGAGGTTAGCCAACATAAAAGTTTGTAAAGTCAAATTTCCTCATTTGGTTCATTTGTTCTCCATTACCCCATGAAATTAGACAGTATTTTTATGGCTTGTTCCTTCTTACCCCACATGTTCCTACTAACCCCACATAAGTGTTCCTAGTATCCCAAAAAACATGTGCTTGTCGGGGTAAGTGGGAACAACAAATGCAAATGTGGTAATTATGACCATGGGTACTAAGTCGAAAACAAAAATCTTGGAAGATAAAGGTCAAGCCCACAAAATGCCATAATGCTCGATAAATTCTACACTATTCATAAAATTAAAAAATGGGGAAGAATAGCTAGGCCTACTTTAAAAACAGTTTTTTTTTTTTATAGAGTGGAATTGACGGTAAAATATACTGTGCCTGTTACAATTTTTTATTTCTAACTATGTCCCCAAATAGTTCCCTTGAGTGATTTGCAAACTATTGATTTGAATGATGATGCATGCATGGTGATTAATTGTTTACTAATATTTATCTTTGCATCATATTTTTGACACAATTATCGGAGTTATGCTTAGACCTATTTAAAATGTGTAGGTTACACTTATTGATGGTTTTATTTTTGTAATAATTTTGGGAATTTAATAAAGCCAAAGAACAAAGTATAGGCTACATATATAGCATATGGCAATGTGTAGAAAGAAGTGTGTGCACACGTTAGTTTTTCTTTATATAGCTCATTAAAAGTGATCAGCAATTATTTACGTAGTTTTAAGTGCTGTATCATACGTCATTTACAGACGGTCTGCACCTTTGAATGCTTAATGTCCATCTTTAGAAATAGACTAGGCCTACAGCTAAAAATAATAAATAAAAATGCATGGTTATGGACCAGATGTTGAAAGTGTTCATCAGAACATACAAGGAATAAAAACTGCAAACTAAGTACGTACCGAAACTGACACCTCCACCACAAAGGTCGGTAATAAAACATGAACATTACATTACATGACGGCCACATTTCAAAAGTTAATTACTTAAGATAAGTCTAGGCTACCTAATATTGGTTTGTAATGGATGAATGAATAGAATTTAGGTCTAGGGCAACCTCTTCCAGTGATCCAAGTCAATGGTCAATGCTAGGGCTGGGCAAAGTCCAGGGGTATGATTTTTTATGTTTTGTATGTTTAAAACATCCAAAGTCATGACTATTTTCAATTTAACTAATATTTTTGTATTATTAGGCCTAGGTACTTTTTTATTCAAAAGAATACAAAATGAACTCAAAGGGGTAGGCCTCACCTGCTAAACTCAAAAGATATATTTTGTTCAGGCTAAGTAGTTGTAAATTCTAGAAAGTGACAGAAAAATTATTGGGTCCACCATGACCCAATTCCTTTTTGTCAAACTTGGAAATTTTGGAGCTAGGTCCCATCAGCAAAAATCTCCCAGAAGAAATAACATGGGGATGATCTTTATGCCCCGTGACCTTCCTTGGGAGGATTTTGTTTTTTTTTAAATTGCACATTATTGACGTAGGCCTGCTTGCATCCTTTTCTGTATATATCCGATCCGCTATATTTTGTTTTGTAATTTGGGTGAAGTGGTTTGGTTAAAATATGCTGATTAGGCCTCTAGGTACTACCAAGAAAGGGTGTGATTTTGGAAGGCATATTTGCGAGTGTTTGAGTGTATATTTGTCCACAGTTTCAAGACACGATGTTATAAAGGGGAATACCCTAGTATCTATGTGGAACAAAAAATAAGCATGTTAAAGCCGATTTAAGAAATTCCCCAAAACGCCAATTTTTGCCAATTTCAATTTCAAGATCAACAAACTTTTAAAAATTTGTTTAGGCCTATCACAGTTACAAGATATACTAGGAAAACGCTTAAGTCCCGCCGCGTTGATGGATGAGCGTAATTTTTTTTTAATCGAAAAAAAGCGTAAAATTGCGATTTTTTTAATAGATAATTTTTCGATTACGCTCAAATTTCACACGAATATATTAATTCATAAAATTAAAGTTCTGTGAAAAAATCATTACAATGGGATAAAGCATGTAGGTGTTATAAGTCGAAGAATGTTTTAAAAATTTAAAAAATCGTAAAATTGCGATTTTCATAAGAAATAATTTTTCGATTGCGCTCAAATTTCACACGAATATATTAATTCATAAAATTAAGGTTCTGTGAAAAAATCATTACAATCGGATAAAGCGTGTAATGTTATAAGTCGAAGAATTTTTTTAAAAATAAAAAAAAATCGTAAAATTGCGATTTTCATGAGAAATAATTTTTCGATCAATTTTTCCCCCGTGCAGTTCTTCGTTCAGAGATTTCATAGATCTCCATAAAATTTCATCGCAATTGGAGTATTGGTTTAGCCGGAATCGTGTTCACAGACACACAAAAATACAAAAAAAAAGAAAGAAAAAAAAAAAAAAAAACATTCCGGATTTTTTTCTCCAGTGTAGTGAAATGGAATCTTCGCTTCGCTCGCTACGCTCATCCAATTATTAACGGTCATTTTTGTGCTAGCTATACGGTAGTCGATTATGTGGTAAGAAGTAATTTTTGGAGGTAGGCCTAATAGGCCCTTAAAGACACCTTATTTACTTGTTGATACAGGCCTATCAATTACTGTAGGGCCTATGCAAGTATAGGCCTCAGCCCTACTAAACAAGAAGAATATTTTTTATTAGGAAATATAGCAATCAGTAGTAATGGACAGTGCGAGCACCCGCGGATCAACGCCAGAATCGACAAGGCCGATTTAGAACAACTTTGATTTATTATGTGCCTTGTTGCTAGCACGGCTCCAAAGTCACCGTTAACAAATTCTTATAGCCTACAAGAACTGATGGGACTTAAAAGTCCAAATCAGAAGTTAAAAAACTTATGCCCATAGCAGGAATCGAACCTTGGACCTTCTGCATTGGAAGCAGAGACGCTAACCACAAGACTAACGAGCCACACAAAAAACTTTTCACAACAATGAGAAGGTAGATGTTGAAATCTCGATTCTTTTAAATGACATGGATGGTGAAAACCTGCTTTAAATTTTTTTTAATTCCTTATTATTATTACAAACCTGAGAAAATATTTAATTAAAATTTAACTAGACAGTCTTAAATAACATGTCGCCACCCACGAAAAAATAAAACTCATAGTTTTTTTTTTACTCGCAGTTTGTCAAGTTGTTGAGGTGATTAACACGAGAAGTCACGTACAGTCGCTCATGAGTCTCTAAATTACTTCAAATGCTTTGTTTCTGTTACTATCAATAACAGCTCTGATTGCTCGTATAAGAGTATGCAGGCACTTTATCAAACAAAAGAGAGGTACAGTACCAACCTACCAACCATTCAAGGAAGCTTAATAATGTATTCACTAACAAAATACGCTGTTCTCATTCAAATTCCCAGGAACCCTAAAAAACCAGATCAGATAAAAAATTAAAATATGTATCTGAATTAAAAAAAGAAATAAGAGTACTTGTAAAGAATCTGTAGGGACTTAAATACAAGCGTGAATTTAAAAAAAAGTATCGGATGCAGGGGTCAAAATTAGCGCTCGACCGAGGCTAGTGAAACTTTGCTCGGGCTAGTGAAATTCTCAATTCACTAGCCCGACAGGAGAGTACTTTTTCCAGAGTTCCCAATTGCCGTTCAAAAAATCATAATATTTTGCGCCGATAACCTAACGAGTTACCAGTGTTTGTGCGCTACATATTATGGAAAATCGTTCAAGTATGTACACAAAATACAAATCTCTTCATTAAGGCTAATCTTATTAATTGTTATTATGGTGAAAAATCGTTTCCGGTCCCTCACACCCACACGTCAAACCCGGCGAATATTGCGACTTCGTATGATCGATTTACATCAATATAGGCTAACGTATTTGATTGCGGGCTAGTAAAAATGCTCTTGGGCTCGAGGATTATCGTTGCCACTAGCCTGAAGGGCTGGTGGCAAAAAAGTTAATTTCGACCCCTGAACGCATGAATGATTGAGTTCTTACTCGATAAACAACTCTAGATTGTCTAGTTAGGTTATAGGACTGAGCTAGGATGATGGATGAATTTTTTAATCAAACAGCATTTTAATTTATTTGCCTCAGTTGTCGCCAACTACACTACGCGTACCCGCCTGAGAACGCGAGACATATGGGTTATTTTTTTCTATGCTTTTAATACTGTAAATACATAAATAAAGAGGGTTGTGTCACTTGCAGACCTACTAGAGGTCTACCACAAGTCAACCAGTATAGGCCTAGAGCCTGAGGCCAACACACAACTTTATTGATAGTGGGGTCTATAAGCCTAACAATCGTGCAAATCGTTAAGAAAGCATGAAGATTTGTGAATTTACTAATATGACCACAAGGAATCCAAAAATCGATGGCCCCAAGTTGAGTTCCTGTAACTTTCTTATTGATTAATTAACCAACAAAAAAATTTTAAAGGAGACAACACAGTCGACATTGGTATCAAATGAAAGCTTATTTTACGGAGAATGAATAAATGAAAAAATATTTAAAAATTAATTAATTGATCATTTAATTAATTGAATTTTAGTAATATTTTACCACTTTCGATTTATGTATAATTATGTACACCTAAAATTCTACCGATTGTCATACAATTTCACCCCTTTACTAACATAATGCCAATAAATCCAAATTTTGATGGCCCCAAACAAAATTCCTTCAACTCCCAGATTAATGGATTAATGAAATTAATAATTAGATTAATACCAGTTAAATGTTTGACATTCACAAACCACAGTCAACTGATGTATCAAATAATAACAAAACAAGCATAATAAAAGAGAAAAGTGATGGCCCCAAGGTCGGGTTCTTATCACTTTCCCATTAATTCAATTAATTCAATTAACGGCAATTAATCACAAAAATTACAAAATTAATGTACAAAATAAACACAGCATAGTCGACTTGGGTATCAAATGAAAGCTTATTTCACGAGTAAATAATATGTGAAAAAATATTTTTCATTTATTAATTATACATCCAATTAATTACATTTTAGTAAAATTATACCACTTTTGACTTTTGTATAGTTATGTATTCCAAAAACTTTACCGATTGTCATAAAATTTCACCACTTTAATAACATAATGCCAATTAATTCAAATTTTGATGGCCCCAAACGAAATTCCTGCAACTCCCAGATTAATGGATTAATGAAGTTGAGAATGAGCTAGATTCCCTTAAAATTGTCTTAACATTCAATTAATTGAGAATAGTACATTCAATTATTCGCTACGCAATTGTAGTATTAAAAACAATATGATCACAATAAACCTAAATAATGATGGGTCCAAACTGAATTCCACTTAATTATTATTAATTGAATTAATGGAATTAATTATATTTATTTCAATCAAATGTGTAAATGATCACAACATAGTCGACTTGGGTACCAAATGAAAGCAAATTGAAAAAATATATTAAGTTAATTAATTAATCATCTAATTAATTAATTAATCATCTAATTAATTACAATCTAGTAAAATTTTACCACTTTGGTTATGTATAGGTATCAAAAACTCTACCGATTGTCATAAAATCTTACCACTTTACTTACACGATGTCAATAAGAACATTGACAGAATTTTACTAAGGCATAATGTTTATTAATATGCTATCCTTTAATTACACTTTCTTAATTACCATACAATTGGCTATTATTTATTACACCAGTTGACTGTGGCACGTGAACTAGCTAATTCTTAATTTCATTTATTTAATAAAATGTACGTTACAAGAATTTCGTTTGGTGCTATAATTATTTTATTTTATTTTATTGACATCGTGTAAGTAAAGTGGTAAGATTTTATGACAATCGGTAGAGTTTTTGATACCTATACATAACCAAAGTGGTAAAATTTTACTAGATTGTAATTAATTAGATGATTAATTAATTAATTAGATGATTAATTAATTAACTTAATATATTTTTTCACATTTTAATTATTCATAAAAAAAGCTTTCATTTGGTACCCAAGTCGACTATGTTGTGATCATATTTGTTTTAATACTACAATTGTCAATCGTAGCGCATAATTGAATGTTAAGACAATTTTAAGGGAATCTAGCTCATTCTCAACTTCATTAATCCATTAATCTGGGAGTTGCAGGAATTTCGTTTGGGGCCATCAAAATTTGAATTAATTGGCATTATGTTATTAAAGTGGTGAAATTTTATGACAATCGGTAAAGTTTTTGGAATACATAACTATACAAAAGTCAAAAGTGGTATAATTTTACTAAAATGTAATTAATTGGATGTAATTAATAAATGAAAAATTTTTTTCACATATTATTTACTCGTGAAATAAGCTTCCATTTGATACCCAAGTCGACTATGCTGTGTTTATTTTGTACATTAATTTTGTAATTTTTGTGATTAATTGCCGTTAATTGAATTAATTGAATTAATGGGAAAGTGATAAGAACCCGACCTTGAGGCCATCACTTTTCTCTTTTATTATGCTTGTTTTGTTATTATTTGATACATCAGTTGACTGTGGTTTGTGAATGTCAAACATTTAACTGGTATTAATCTAATTATTAATTTCATTAATCCATTAATCTGCGAGTTGATGGAATTTTGTTTGGGGCCATCAAAATTTGGATTTATTGGCATTATGTTAGTACTGTGGTGAAATTGTATGACAATCGGTAGAATTTTAGGTGTACATAATTATACATAAATCGAAGTGGTAAAATATTACTAAAATTCAATTAATAGATGATTAATTAATTAATTTTTCAATATTTTTTCATTTATTCATTCTCCGTAAAATAAGCTTTCATTTGATACCAATGCCGACTGTGTTGTCGCCTTTAAAATTTTTTTTGTTGGTTAATTAATCAATTAATTTTATTAATTCAATTAATAAGAAAGTTACAGGAACTCAACTTGGGGCCATCGATTTTTGGATTCCTTGTGGTCATATTAGTAAATTCACAAATTTTCATGCTTTCTTCACTATTTGCACGATTGTTATATATACATATTGGAGCTTATAGACCCCACTACTGATGTGTCCTGTTCCTGTCCCATTCCAGTATCAGCTTATCAATGTGTTATCAATACGTTACTTATCAAATCCATGTAGGCCCTATATCTGGAACTTTGTTTAAATAAATAATAATAATAATTTATAATAGGCCTAATCTTAAACTAAGTTCCAACTATGTTGGGTTGAGTGGTAGTTTTCCACCATTATCTAAGGCATGAAACTGTAGATATACTAAGCTTGCCAGACTCAGTGTTTCTAAAAATAAACCAAAAATACAAAATAAATACATAAAAAAATACTAGAACTTAAAAATAAAATAAATAGTAAATAAATTTGTATGTAGAGTCTACCTACTCAGTCATATATATAACTGATTTTCAGTGGGGGAAGGGGGACAATAAACCAAAGCGACCCTGTAATTGATCAAATCATCAATGATCATCAGCAATAATAAATTTGCATATTGATGATGAACAAAGTTGTGTGAGCTACTTGAACCAATTGTGCTATTCAACATGATGAGCAGTAATAAAGAACAGTTACAAAACTACATGCCTCACGCAAGATTCAAAACCGCGTTCCGTAAAGCTACACTTTGTATGTAGGCCTACGTACCCCCACAAACAGATTGAACCATGTAACAGTATTCTAGGAAGTCGTAGAGGTGCGATAATTGTATTTAATTTCAAATATTTACTAGGGCCTATATAGGTCTAGGCCCTATATTTTAAATTTTGAGCAAATTAATTAATAGCATTTTGCCATTTTCATGACAACTTTTTCAGGTACATAATGTTAGGTACAGGTAGGCCTACCTATAGGCCTACCTATAGGCCTATATATATATATATATATCTTGAGTTGTTAATTTAAAATCAACTGATACAATTTAATTTGTGCCACAAAAATCCAAAGAATGTAGGCATAAGGTACCTACAATAATGCTTCCACTTTAAATATATATTTTTCTTAATTTTAAGACTTACTTTTTGAAATAGTATTTCATGTTTACAACACTTCAACTTTTCTTGTTGTGTCTTGAAATTATGATGATCATACAATGGGAGGCAATATCGTTATACACAGAAAAATGTCAGTCACTAACACGTTCTCAACATCTAGGCGCCAAGCCCTTATTGAGTAGGCTTATTGTTCATAAATGGTCTATAATACACTTGAGCCATTTTAAAAACTAGGTTCGGTCAACAATATCGGGTCAATCTATCTGTTGCCAAGAGAATTATGTGGAGCCTATTTAACAAACTTTTTTTGTTTCTGGGTACCGGTACGTCAAAATATTGACACTTGAGTAAAATCACACGGGTCACTTTTACCATCAAAATTTTGAACGGAATATAAATTGACGAACTGCACACAACTACATCCGTGGAAATATGAACTTCACTTGGAAGTCTAGGCTATACAGGGGCAATCAATACCAATCTTATCTAGAGGAAATTGGGTGGCGATGAGACATAGGCATTAACACACAAACATTACAATAGATATATGACACCGATGATTGTCACTTCCTGTATTGGAAACTAGATCATTGAAGACAATAGTAGTTAAAGAGGCACAATCAGATACCGGCATATTTTGGTTTTTTGGAAATGTGACAAGGTCAAAACTGCATCTTTGTAAATTTGATATGCAAGCCTAACGTAACTTTATCACCAAGTTGGAAATGTAGCCACACTACAAGCCCATGTCAGATTATTCTTGCTTCCAGTACCTTAGGTAGGCCGAGGTATGTAGTCCCGTATCCCACTGTCAAAACCTATGGCAATATAAAGACTCTTATTGAATCCATATAAAATGTGATGGGTAGATGTACGGTACGGTGGGCCATGACAGTCGGTATGAAATCATCTGAAACTCTCGTATTGGTCTACTTGGCAATCATTTGTTGACGTATTATCCAATACAAATGATTCTATTACGTTTTTAAATTAGGATTTAAATTAGGATAAAAGATCAATAAATAATAACGCAAAAACTGGCTACTCATTACAACACAACACGCAAGTAGCCACCAGCCGGATGAAGTTTTTAGGGAGGGCTTGTTGCCCGATGTCAGTTTTAGTACCAATCAACAACTTAGGCCTATGTCTAGGGGGACATGTACATGAGAGCACAAGCATGAAGAATAGTGAGGAGAGTTCTAAAGATGTGGGGCACAGGGTCAGTAGGGCCTACAGGCTAGGTGACATCTAAGCCTCGGTCTATGTGATGATGTGGCAGTCTTCAAAACAAAACTAGGCCTACTATTTGACCTAGTGAGATTTTTTTTTTTTGAATCCTAAACTGGAGAAGTTTCAGTTTCATCATTGTTGGCTGTTATCAGAGAGTTTGACTTTTTTGAGGTTGTTATAAACCTAGGTAGGAATGTTTTTCTAGATGCAAATCACTAGGACCATTGCTTAGCAATGACAAATATATATATTGCCCAACAAAAAAATGCAAATGCTTGTAGTGTGGGGTAGATGAATGCGCGGTAAAAGGAATGTCGCCAGATGAAAGAGAAATATCTTTTTCCAACACAAAGCAAAAATTATCTGTGCTAGATCACAGAGTTCCTCCGTGTGAAAGATCCACGCTGAGCTAGCGTGAAAAGAATTGACAAAGTTTTTATGTTGGGAAAATAATTTCGAGACACCTGCATTCTTTTGTTGGGACCACTATAGGCCTAACATATTTTAACAATGCTACCTAGGCCTACTTAGTAATTTAGTCTACAAAATTCCTAGATTTTTCCAAATTGAAATCCACATTTTCCAAACTGCAATTTATCTGACTGAGAAATACAAATACCCTAGGCCTTTTTTGAAGACTAAGAGAACTATGTAGGCCTATGTAGGGCCTATGTATTTTATTAGCATCCTGTAGGCCTGGGACTTAGTTTACAGCAACGGGTATAGGATTTGATCTAATAACATCAAGATCTTACAGTAGGCCTAGGCCTGGCCTAATATAAAGATAAGAAAATTTTTTACAATGTCAATAGGTCATCCAACACATAACATAGCCTAGGGCCTTAGTTGACTGACCGGGATGACATTTTTTGTGTTGGGGTGGGGTCCAGGGGATTGCCCCTGGAAAAATATTTGAATTTAGATGAGTTGCAGAAATTTATTTCAAAACATTTCCATAATTTTCCAGGTTTTCCAGAACAATAGGCCCTAGGCAAACGCGAAATTGTGAATGCACCCAAGGTATGTGTCTCGTGTAATCAGCCCTCATCTACAGGCTAGGTTGATGAAGGATGGGCTTATAAAGTGATCAGTCTGAGAAAAGAGAACACTCAAATTTGTGTCACAGCATAAATCAATGCCTTGCCAAATTGTAGGGCCTACATCTTTTCTGTACATCTGTAAATGCTTCTTGCAAAATTTTAGATACTATGACAATAAACCATTTATTATTACTATATTATCATACCGTATTTGGTCATGTTATTCTATCATAAACCAACATTTAAAAAAATTATAAGCTGTGAATAAAATAGATAATCCCACAGAGGCAGTATAAGTCCAAGAAATGGAGTAGTGCACTTCTGCTTCCCCCAACCTAATTTAATGTTGGAAATGGGGTCAAGATAGGTAGAATAGCCTAGGCATTAGCCTAATGATTTTAAGAAATCGCAATTACGAAAGTTTTTTTTGCCTTGTTGGTAGGCTAGACCTAATCGTGTTCCCAAACTTCCCTCTCTTATAATGCCAACCTCGCCAGATGTGATGTCAATGTGTAGGAGCGCATCAAAATGTCATCATTTAATTTGTACATTTCATATCCCCTTAGGATATATTGGACAAGGCTTGGCTTTAAAAAAGTCGTGTTCTTCTTCAAAAGCGTTTTAGAGACTGTTTTTATTTACTTTTTGCCGATCCTGTGGCCATGGTGCGTGGGCGTTTGCTGCGATCCTTTGACCGAGCGCAACATTAACTGAGACCCCCCTATACCCTATCAATCCCTTATCAAGTGCCGTAGTTACTAGTTAGCCATGCTATTTTTGGTGATAACCCATATTGATACCTAGGCTATAAGCCCCATCCATAGCAACAAATTTATGTTTCCTTTAAATAGAAAAGCACAGCAGGGCCCCGATTCATGTAGGCCTACATTTTTATCCCGGTAGGCCTATAAGCCGAGTTAGGTGGTATAAGTGCGGTAAAACTCCGAATCCAATTCATGAAGACTTATCTCGCCTCGACCGGGGATAAGAAAATACGTTAACAGATGGCGACATTTTAAATTTTGCATCTATTTTGTAAAACGAGAAGAGTTGTCATTACTCTCATAAAACAAATCAGAAGATGTAGAAAATTATTCATAATACAACAGTGTAGGCCTAAAGTTCCATTAGGCTATAGGACTAGATAAAATTAATACTAACATTACACGTTTGACAAGCCCTAGGGCCTAGGCCTCTTCTAGCCAACCCTAGGCCTGCACGACCTTGTTCTGACTCACATCCCGCACAAATAACTAGTTTTGATTACTAAAAGCCTAATGCAGATAAACAATGGTATGATAGTCCTAGGCTATTCCAAAATTTACGGCAATAATAAGCCATTTCTTTTCTTTTAATAAACTCACGCAATCTCCTGTCACTAAATGAAAATGTAAAACAAAAGATGGTGCAAATTTTCAGTGTTCTTTTGCTAATCTGCTGATTTACATGGCTGTGGAATGCAGTGGAAAATAACATTTGTTGTGTTTGTTGTTGGATTGGAAATTTTTGATTGGATGAGAGTTGCCCAGACTGACTTAACCAGGCTTTATCCTGCCATGTCCTGCATTATACTGTCCTTATACCACCTATACCCGGGATAAATGTACATGAATCGGGGCCCAGGAGGACAAAATAGGCTATAAAAGCTTCTTGTTCTAACATCACAGTTTGGTAGCTAGGCCTAGAGGCCTACTTTTATATTTATATCGGCTTAAGCCTTAATGCTTAAAATGCTTTGATGCTTAAAAGCATCTTGACAGGAAGACCTGCCGGTCTAAATACAAATCTCGATAATAAGAGAACGGCCTCAAAGGGTCAAAAGACATCAGCATTTGGCTTACCAAATTAGGAACTAGGGCCTATGTCAGATAGAACCTGGCCTAGGCCTAGGCTAGCCTAGCTAAGCCCCCAAGTGTCAGTTTAACAAGTCTAGACCTCAAGTTCATAGTTCAGTTCTTTATTGTACATAGGTTTTTGTGTGATAACACTTATACATGGTACATGGTCAGCAAATAATTATTGGTTACAGTAAGCATTTACAGTAAAGCATTAGCTTACACGGTAATACAAATTTAAAATTTCATTCAAATTCGCTTTTGAGCTAACACAGATGGCTATCACAGATACAGTGAACATGCTTAAAATAAAATAAAATGGTGATAAGAGAAAAACTGACTGGCACAAGGTTAGGTTCAAATAAGTCATTAATGCTGTAAAAAGCCCTTGTGGTTAAAAAGTTTTTAAAGTATTCTAAATCGCGTGAGTTTTTAATTTCGGTAATATGTTTAGGAAGAATATTAAAATCTTTGGCCGAGGGAAATCTGGACCTTTTGAGTTAACTCTAATCTGCGAGGCAGGACTTGTACATTCTCACGATTTTTTGGTGTGATGGCTGTGGATGTTGCTGTATTTTGGTCTCCCAGGTTAAATTTTGGGGTCTCCCAAAAA
>JAMZAV010013231.1:0-18021 GCA_024449915.1 Sweltsa coloradensis | reverse complement strand
ATTAGAACAGACTAAAAAACTAATTTTTACATTTTGTTTTGGTTTTTACTAAACATACAGATTTAAAGGGGATGTTAAACCTCTTATTTAAAGGAATTCCCGGGAACCCCCATTTACCTAAGTAGACCCCAAATTGACAACAAATTATTGCCCAATAATAATCGTGGTTACGCAAAATTAATTGTTAAATGTGAAAAAGAAATTCCCTCCATCTCCGCCATTTACCCCAGGTCGTGGCAACAGCGCACGAGTAGGGGGCCGGCAGAGTACTGAGAAAAGACTTTTTTCCGGGGGCGAGTTTGCGCACCCTTTTTGGGGGCTATCACTTCCCACGGGGACAAAAGAGGTTTAAAGGGAAAGGGGGGGGGGATAAGACATTGATACTCGCTTTAAATTAGGTCGAAAAAAAAACACATGTACATCTCCAAACCCCGTGAGATGGTTTTTGAATTTATGGATTGATTACAAAAAACATGTCCCATTTTTATTCCACATAGAAAAAATACTATCTTTGGGGACGAAAAAATTCCAAAAAAAATTTTAATCCCGTCTATATAATTTCATAATTTTTTTTGGGTGTAGGGGGGCAGTCATGTCATGTTTACATAGAATAAGCAAGAAAAAGGGGGAATAACAAAACCCAAATAGGGTGCATTTCTCTCCCAAAGGTTTTATCTTGAGTCTTGACTTGACGATGAATATTTTTGTGTACTTGGAACGAGATTTTTCCTTTAAAACTTTTCATTTATTTCTTTTATTGTTTTTGTTTTTGTCTCTACGCTAGTTTACGGCCATTCCATTAGCACAAGTATCGATTAATTATCACGAAATACGCAAGTGACCCCCCCCCCCCCCCCCCGGCTCCCTGTCAAAAAGATAAATTTTTAATGTGATGCACTATGCCTTTATTCTTTGTCTGTTGTCCAATAGGCTTTTGGACGGTGTTTTTTTCATCTATGTTTATGTTTGGAATGGTTTAATATATTATATGCCAGCCGGGAATCTACTCAAAAAAAAACAAATAAGCTATTGGGAAAAGATTTAAAAAAAACACTCCCCCGAAAACCTTATGCATATTTTTTAAAATTTGTATATTATTTTTTACATTCATTACTCAATATTTATTATATTTCATACTAGTAAAATGAAGTGAGGTATGTATACAGTCACTGATAAAATATTTTTTATTTTTTTACGGAGCATTATAATAGATAGTACAAGCGAAAACACGCGAGTTTATTCGGGAGGTACCCGGTTCGAATTTTCGATACTTACCCCCTAGCACCCCTGACATTTACGTTTCTATTTTTTTACAAAAAACTGATGCACCCCAAAA
The DNA here is from genome assembly GCA_024449915.1 of Sweltsa coloradensis. Classification (NCBI taxonomy): domain Eukaryota; kingdom Metazoa; phylum Arthropoda; class Insecta; order Plecoptera; family Chloroperlidae; genus Sweltsa; species Sweltsa coloradensis. The sequence goes on along the minus strand of JAMZAV010013231.1, from coordinate 16,685 downwards.
GTACTTTATAGAGTATGTTTTTTAAAAAAAAAGTTTTGGGGGGACAAGTGTTATTTTGTTCATGTTTGGGGAAGGGGCCGGGGCCTTCGGTTTTTTGGTTTTATTTTAAAAAACCAGACTATTGGGACAGTTTGGACGGGGCCCCCGGGCCCTTGCCGTTACACATCGCTAGTGGATGTGCTGTGTTCAACACATCCCCAGCTCAAAAAACAGTGAGTCACTGTTCTTGAGCGCGACGTAAATTTTAAAAGACCACTTTTTGGACGTAGGTGGGGAAAAAATATACCCCAAACACTTGGTGTTTATGTTTCATTTGATTTTAAAGGGACAACTTGTTAAAGAGGTAAAACAAACCTTTTAAGTGTGAAAAAAAACTGCAACCAGTTTTTCCCAAAATTTCAAAAAAAAAATACAAAAAACTTAATTAAATTTTTTAAAAACTTTTAAAAACTTTAAAAAATTTTCCCAAACCGAAACTAAAATTTATAGGTTAGTTCCCCAATAAAAAACTTGAAAATGGAAGGAAATTGTTCGATACACTCCCGACACTGCCTTTAAAAAAAACATCACAAAAAATAAGTTGGTTAAAAAGAGAAAACCCCTGGTGGAAAAAGTTTATTTTAGCGGGTTTAAAAAATAACTTTGAAGTTCAATTCTTTACCCCCCCAATTTTCCCACAATGGGGGTAATTGGGGGGTATGGGTTTGCCTTAGCTATCTATGGTTTGGTTTACTAGGGGAAACTGCACTCGGGTATACCCCCCCCCTCGGACCTCGACCGGACGGAAAAGGGGGGGAAGCGATCGAAAATGAATAGAAAATTGAAAAGCTTTGGCTGGGAAAAAAAATTTTCACCTGTCATTTTTTAATATCACTTGTGCCAAAATATAAAATAGGGGTTTAATTGTTTTTTTGCCTACAAAAACGAACTAAATTTTGGAAAAACGCCCTAAAATTTTGTCTTTTTTTTTTTAATTTTGAACCAAAATGAAGATTTTTTTCCGTACTTAGGAACACTTATAACATTTTTTGAATATAGAGTACAAGCTACTTTGACGTCAGGAGAAAACCCAAACAAGCAAAAATAAACGTTCCCCACCCTAAGTTTTACCGGGAATCGATGTGTAAAAAAAATGGCAATAAAAAAATAAAAAAACCCTTAAAAAAAATAATTTTTCAAATTTTACTTCACTGTAGTTCCTTTTCCCTTTTTGTGTCTGCTTTTATGAAATTTAGATTTTTTTAAGTTTCCCCTTCTTTAAACCCGGTTTTTAACTGAATAGATAGAAGTTAAATAAGCTTAGGAAAATGAATAGGGAAACACAGGTTGAAGAGTGCGTTTTTAAAAAAATTTATTTAACAAAAAATTTATTTCTGAGAAGCTAATATTTAATTTTTTTTATTTATAATTTCCTTCTTCTAACCCACATTTTCCCTGCACTGGACCTGAAAAGCAGGAAGGGTTCTACGTTGTAGAACAAAAAAAATTGTCGAATTTTGGGACACCAATTGGGTTCCCAAAACTCTTATCTGTTTTGATATTTTACTCATTTTGTGGAATAGTAAAAAAATTTTTTAAATTTCCTACCCCCCCCCAATTTTTTAATGGTAAGCGGGTTAAAAACCCCTAGTTAGGTATTTTTTATTTTACTTTTTTTTCCCCAAAAAATTAAAAAAATAAATCGATGCTACGTAGGGCCCAATATTTTGCACCCTCACAAGAACAGATCTATGCAATCCTTTTTATTGTTTGTGGGCCATTTTAAAAAACACCCGATTGCCGGTTTCCCGGGGTACTAAACCCAAAATTTTGGGTTTAAAAAATTTTAAATTTAAAAAGCCCAATTTGATGTATTGCCCAATTTTGGGTACAATTACATAGGTAAAAGGGGCCAATTAATCTCTTTATTATTTTATTTTAGGAACTACCAAAATAAACAAAATGACAGTAAAATTAGTATTGAACCCACCTTCTAAGTTTTTTCATTCATCTTGATCGCTTGCCCCCCCTTTTTGGTCCCCCGGGGTCGAGGCCCGATGGTGGGGGAAAACCCCAGTGTATTTCCCCTACTAAGAAAAGCCCAAAGGGATAGCGTCCCGCCACAAATAACTTTTCATTGCTTTTTTTTCATTGTAATATTTTTTTATTGTTGTGAAAAAATACACAAAAAATTTATTTTTCAATATCTTCATTTTTTTTAAAACAAGCATTGGTTTAAAAATACACTGTTTGGGAAAATTTAATTTGAACTAAACTTACATTTGAAATTGTGAAGTTCTAAAAAAATTTTTAGCCCTTTTTCCCCTTTGGGAAAAACAATAAGAGTACCCCTTTTTTACCCAATTAAAAATTTGTTCTTTAAACCAACTACAATTGTTAATTTTTTAAGAGTGATACTTATGAAAATTTTTAAAAAGGGGTTTACATATTTTAAACTGCACCTAATAATTTGGGAAAAATAGAAAAATTAAATTTTCCCCCCAATTACCCCCGCCCCCCAATTCCCCCCGCTTACCCTATATGTCTATAGGCATAAACATTTTTTTTGTATTTTTTCATTTTTTTGGTTTGTTAGGACAAAAAAATTTTAAAATTAATATTTTTTTAGTTTTTAAAAATAAGTTGGGGCCCAAACAATGTTTCAATTTGGAAATTTTAGTTTGGATTTTGCTTAAGTCTCAATTTTTTTGAAAACTTGGTAATCGAGACAAAGGGGGAGGGACGAAAGGGGGATGAGCGGGGGGACAAGGGGGGGGGACAGGCCTGTGCTGGTCAGATTGGATATTGCTTATCGTTCAAAATTTATCCCAATTTGGGGGTTTTTTAATCGGGGACAAAAGGGGGGGACTTTGGGGGGGATGACGCGGGGGGAAAGGGTGGGAACCAGCCAAAAAGCGTAGGGGGAGGGCGGGGGGTTCCCCCACGCCCCGGGTCGTCTCTGTCTGTGTCATCATCCGCCCTTGTTGTAATTGCGTCGCCGTCGGGGAGGTAGTCAAAGGGGGGGGAAAAAGGGTTTCCCCGACGACGCCCCCAGAGTTGCCATTAGTTTTATGGAGAAAAACCCCCCTAACAGGGGCCAAAAACCCCGAAAAGGGTTTTGCAATTTGGGAAAATTTTGAGGGCCCTGTTGAGGGCCCTGTTTCAATTTGTAGGGCCTGTAATTAAAACCTATTCTAAAAATCCTAGATAAAAACCCACTTAAAAAAAAATAGTTTACATCATCACCTAATAAGTGCCCTTTAGGGCCTACAACACTTTTTAATTGTAGGTTTTACTAATAATTGTGGGCAATAGAACTCCCGTAATTTGGCATAGCGTTTTACTTCGGAAAAAATTTAATGTGGGGGCCCTAGGCATAGGCCCAGGCTATAATTTCCTTTCAAATTAAAAAATGCCCCTTTTTCACAAAAAAAAATTTAAAATTTTAAGAGGGTTTAAAAAAACCTTTAAAGTTCCTTTAAAAGGGGACCTATTTCCCAGTTAAATTTTTCCATAAGAAAAAGGAACTGAAAAAATTCCCGTTTTTAAAAGGGGCCTGGGCCCCCCACGAAAAAAAACACCTTTTAAAACCCCAATAAGTTTGCCTTAATATTTCTTTTAAAATTTAAACGTTAGAGGTTTTTAAATGTTTTGCTAACGAAAAAAACCTCAAAACCTTTAACGTTACTATTTTTTAAAAATAAAGGACTTTCCCCCGGGCAAGGAGTTTCGCCTGTAGGCTGGGACGGCCATTCTGCCTCGTAAAAAAAACCGAAAAAAAATAAACTCTTTCACCTAAAAAAAAAACCCCCCTTTCACAACGAAATTCACGTAAAAATATTTTCCCTTCCCACCAAAAACTGCCCAAAAGGAGTGATTTTTTTTTGCCGGGCAAACCTTTTAGTTCCTTTCCCCCCCTTCCCCCTACAGGGGTTGTAGGTTAGACGTGCCCCTTGGTTTAAAAAGATTGCAACCCCAACCCAAAAAAAGAGGGCTTTTGGGGCCGTGCCCCACATGGTTGTATTGTTGGATCGTGTTGTTTCAGGCGTCTACACAATGCAAAGCCAAGCACCGGGGCCCTGCAACGGAAGGGACGTTTACGGTCCTCTACCTGGGGGGCCCAAACCCCGGTACGCCCCGGCCCGCGGAAACTGCACCCGTTAAAACCCAAAAGGGGGTAGCGGCCCCCTCCCCGCTATAATCAAAATCCCCTCAAGCAACCAGGGAGCACTTTTCCAACCTTTTCTGGGGGAAATTTTTGCAGCAGAAGACGACCCCCTCTCAGTTTACTCAGCTCCCAATTTTTCCTATGTGGAAATAGGCCCAGAAAAAACCGTAAACCCGTGAAAGGTTTAGATGCAAAACCCTCCCCTTTAGTTAACTCAGCTCCCGTTCTTCCTAGTGGGAAAATAGGCCTAGAACAACCGTACCCAGTGAAGGTTGAGAGCCCAAAACTCTCTCTCAGTTAACTCAGCTCCCCATTTTCCCATGTGGAACTAGGCCTAGAAAAAACCGTACCCCGTGAAGGTTTAGATGCAAGACCCCTCTCAGTTAAATCAGCTCCTGATTCTTCCTATGGGGAAAATTTGGCCCAGAACAACCGTTTCCCAAATGAAGGGTTGGGGATTTCAAGACCCTCTTCAGTTAAAATCAGCCCTGATTCTTCCTATGTGGGAAATAGGTTAGAAAACCCTTTTCCCAGTGAAGGTTGAGAAACAAAAACCCCTCTCTCAGGAAAACCCGCTTCCCGGTTTTTCCCAGTGGAACTAGGCCTAGAACAAAACCTACCCCGTGAAGGTTGAGATGCAAGAACCCCCCTCAGTTTTAAACTAGCTCCCCCATTCTTCCTATGTGGAACTAGGCCCAGAAAAACTGTACCCAGTGAAGGTTTTAGATGCAAGAAATCTCTCTCAGTTTAAATCAGCCCCCTGACCCTTTCCCATTTGGGAAATAGGCTAGAACAAAAACCCACACGTGAAGGTTTAGATGGGAAGGAAACCCCCTTTTCAGTTAAAATCAGCTCCCGATTCTTCCTATGTGGGAAATAGGCCTAGAAAAAAACTGTACCCAGTGAAGGTTAAAAGGAGCAAGGACTCCCCCTCAAACCAGTCCTGATTCTTCCCCTTTTGGAATAGGGCTAGAAAAACTGTACCCAAATGAAGGTTTAGATGCAAGAAACCCCCTCTCAGTTTTAAATTTAGCTCCGGGTTCTTCCTATGTGGGAAAAGGGCCCAGAAAAAACCGTACCCAGTGGGAAAGGGTTTAGGGTGCAAAACCCTTTCTCAGTTAAATACTCTTTATTTTCCTATGTGGAACCCAGGCCCAGAAAAACCGTACCCCGTGAAGGTTTTAGATGCCCAAAACTCTCTCTCCAGTTTTTAAATCAGTCCCGATTATTTTTTTTATGTGGAAAATTTGGGCCTTTAACAAAAACCCTACCCCGTGAAGGGTTGGGGATGCAAGACTTTTCGCGTTCCCTTTTACCCTCAAATTCTAACTCCACCAAGGGTTTAAAATACCCCCGGTTCCCGTGAGACTTGAGGTTTACGATCCTCCTCGCAGCAGTCAGTAGCTGCCACCCAAGTAATACTACCCCCATGAGCCCGGTTCCATTAGTTTTTTAAATTTTCAGACAAATAGGACAGAAAACAAGTTACCCCCTTCATCAAGGAGCCCATATGTCCCGCTGTCTAGAAATTTCCCCCGGTTCAAACCCTGTTTCCGGAGCTCGGCTTTAACAAAAGGGGGCCTGCCCAGCATGAGATTGGGTGAAACCCCCTTTGGTCTCGTGAGGGCGGCTACCCGGACTCACCCGGCAATAGGTGAAGATGTGTGACGGTGCTGAAAATAGGGCCAAAATGAAACCCCCTTGGCTCTCGCTGAGGGGCGGTCCACCCGGATTCACTCGGACAATAGGGAAGAGAGACGACGGTGTTTAACAGCGCCCGAGAAAACCCCCTTTGGTCTCGTGAGGGTTTGGTTTTACCCCGGACTCACCCGGACAATAGGGGGAAGATGATGAAGACGGTGCGAACTAGTGCCAGATAAAACCCCCTTGGGTTCGCTGGGGGGTCGGTCTACTCGGGGCTCACCCGGACAATAGGTTTAAGATGATGACGCCCCGGGGCTTGGGAAATAGTGGGCAACTCTAAAATGCCCGATGATGATCTACCTGTAGGCCAAAACGACGACCCGAACAAAGGTTTGGTGGGAAATTTGAAAAATAACTTTGTAAATAGCCACTAAAAATTTGGTAGGCCTACCAAATTAGCTACACAAAAAAATTGAAGTTAGGCACAACCCCACAATTATCTTTGTTTATTTTTATAATTTTGCCTATCCAACTAAGTTTTCTTCTCCACTCACTGAGGAAAGGGCACATGGACCCAAAAAAGTTTTGATTAGGCCTTCCGTATTAATTTGTGAAAAAAAGGGGGTGGGGAGAAAAACCAAGAGCTTACCCCCCCAAGGGGGGGGGGGCACACTCCCACTCTGTTGGTACCGCTTCATTGATGAATCTAGGCCATACTGTATGGAACCCCCGGTGCCCAATCGAATTTAAAACCTTTTTCTCTCTACGTTTTACGTGGGGAAAAATTCCCCAACATCACATCAAAAATTTTTTTGGGCGTTTAATCGAGCTCCGCAAAAGGACATCTCAAACCAGCCCGGGATTTCAAGCCGACCAACAAACCCGCAATATCACACTATGACAGCTGCCACCCTAATAGGGCCAAAAAAAGCTCACCCCAACCACTAGCCACACCCAGGACGGAGGTCTGTTTTTAACGAAAAGGACCTAAACAAAAATATTGCCGCGTATTGCGGGAAAGCCCTTTTTGCCCGGGGATACCCCGCCATAAAAGGGCCTTTGAACGGATCCCCCGTCCCAGTGTAATTACAAATACTCCCGAGCAACCAAAAAACCCCCCTTTTAAAAAAGGGGCACCCCGGTCTTTCAGGCACTCAACGGGACTTGAAACGAGGAGCAAAATATTTTTTAAGCATCCCGCCCCTCCCCAAACGACTTTGGCCCTTTAACCCTGCCTGCGGTTTTTACTTCCGTCGGCCACCCCAAAATCCCGTGACCGCATCGTTAGGACCCCCAAAAACCCCCGGAAAATCCCACAAGTTCCCCCTTTCCACAGGGGTTTACCCCCCTTTCATGAGACCCCGCGTAAAACCGGGAAAAATTTACCCCCCCACTTCAAAAAATTTTTTCTGATCGAGCGACTGGGGAATAAAAATACCCCCCAGGAACACAACCCCAAAATGCCCACAACCAACCTGATCTAAAACTACCCTGCCAGCTTAAAGCCCAGCCCAAAATAGCCCAAAAACAAATTTCCCCGGGAGTAACCCGAAAAGAACGGGGAAAAGGCAGGGGCCCCTGTCAGGGGAAAAGAAAAAACCTAAAAAGGTTGGGGACAACAGGGGGACTTTTTTTTAATTGACCCCGCTAAAAAGTCATCCCCCCCCTTCTTTTTCCCAATTTAGGAACCCCTTTAGACAATTGGGAAAATTTGGCATCAAATAGTCACCCCAAGCTTGCCCCCAAAACCTTAACCTCAATCTAAAAATAGGCCTGGCCTATCTTAGAACCCCCTCCCCCTTTTTGCACCAAACCACCCTCACTCACCCCTTTTACCCCCCCAAAAGCCCCCCTTTTTGTTTAAAATAGTGTTAAATATTTTTAATTTAGTTTTCTCCCTTTAACCCCGGGGAAGGGGTAAACCCAAAGGTTTTGCGTTGGCCCGGAAAAAAAGGAAAAAGGGACAAATTTTGGGGATCTTGTTTTTTAAAAATTTATTTTAACCAACCAGTTTTACGCAGCCCCCGGCCCCGGTTTTCGGGTTTTTTAAAGGGAAGCTTGGTTTGGTTCCTTTTTCTTTCCCAACCCCAAAAAACCCAATTGGGGCTATTAAGTATTATTTAAAACCCTTATTTTCTATGAAATTTCCCCCCCTTCCTTTGAAAAATTCCCCCCAAAATTTGTATTATTTTATTTCCCGGGTTTTTCAGGTTTTTAAAAGTACATAGGTTTTCCGTCCCAAAAAATTTAGCCTTTTAAGGCTATATTTTAAAACCAGTAAAAGAAATTAAAAAAAGAAAAACGGGGAAAACATAGGCCCCATTTATTAAGTACTAAGGGGAAAAGGGTTTTTGGCCATACAATTAAAACCAGAAGGGCCCCCCCCCACAAGGGTAAATATTAAATTTAAAGACATTTGTAGCCCATTGTATTTAAAAACCCCTTTTAAAGTATGTGTTTGGGGGGGATTTAAAAATTTTTTAAACCCTAAAAAAATTAACCCTTTAAATTTCCAAAATAGGTTTTTGGCCCACTCTTCCTTTACCCTTTTCCCCCCATAAATTTAAAAATTTCACTGTTCCCTGGTTAAAACCCCAAACTAAATCTTTTTCATTTTTTTCCCCCCCCCCTTGAAAATTTAGCCCTGGGGGCAAGGTGATGATGATTTGGGAATCCAAACAAATGATAGGCCAAACCGAAGTATTGTACTAAAAAATTTCAGGTGAGGGAGAAACACAATCGAAATTATTTTTGGGGTTTTTTTTTTTAAATGTAACCCCCGGGCCCGTTGGGGGGCTTTGTTTTGGAAAAAAAAAATACAAATTTTTTATTTTAAAAATTTCATTTCCCCCCCCGTTCGATGTTCCCGAAGCCATGGGAAAAAAGGGGCCCTACTCTCATGCATCTCCCCTGCTGTTTTTGGGGGAAAAAAAAAAAAGACTTCAATTTCACCAACCCCCCCCCAAAAAAAAATTTAGCCCGGGTGTTTTTTGTTTTTTTTACTGTTCGCTCTCTACCGGGCAAACGGCATAAATTGGACGAAATCTCTGAACTTAGACCTGTCACGTTTTTGGGTACAATCGAAGAAATATTTCTCATGAATATCGTATTTTTTTTAGATTTTTAGTGCGATATTTTTGTGACATTTGGTCCGATTCTGACCAAACGGTTGGGGCTACAAGGTTCATATTTTACATGGACATTAAGGTTATGGTGATGTAGTACCTTTTGAAACAAAAAGTTGAAAAAGTTAGCCAGAATACATAGAAATAAAGGTTTTAATATAGGCCTAAGGTTTTTTAGGCTTATAATAATAATTAACAAGTAACTATAAAAACTTGAAAACAATCACCTACAATGCGTAGGCTACAAAAAGGAAGTCTTGGGCCTCCGGATATTTTACATTCTTATTATTATAACAATTAGTAGGCTCTACTACTTTATAAAAATTATACTAATTTATCAAAAATGATTTTGCAATGGAACTTGAAGAAGCAAAAGAGATCCCACGCTGTGGCGGATAAGCCCTACTGGCCTGCCGGACTCTATTGAAATCCTACCTAGATAACTCGGCTAGTGTTATTATTTATTCTCGGGGTTTTGTACACGTTGCGCGCCCTAAGGGTTACCTGAAGGTACTCAGTCCGTCTCAAACTAAACTTGCCTACGAAGCCACCTAAGTAAAAATTATCTAACCTGAAGACCCAGACAGGTATGAACAAGTAGTGACAGGGGGAGTACACTCAATACAACTTCTCCCGGTGAGGGGAGAAGAGGTACCAGTTCTAGCGCTGAGCCGCGTCCTCTCCAGAGAGCTGCAGGCGTCCTCGGCTGCTTGCAGGTCACGCTCGTCCACCTACTATGCTAATATGAGCCGTGCAAATGCCCCCTATATTATTGTGTTTGCTGAAGGCTTGCAGAGTATCGAAGAAAGATGAGGAGTATCTCAGGATGCGAATGCCAACTCAATAAAAGATTTAAATAAAATAAGTTGCATTATTATTGGAACATTTGAGAAATGCTAACTGCAAACAGCAAGGGTATTGAATTTAAGGGGAATCAACCGGCCTGAAAAACAGTCATACGCCTAATTGCGACATCAGTCGATAAGCTATGTGAAATAGTCATGCTAGAAGATCCCCGCCCCTCGAGCCGGCTGACTAACCCGCCAGGGTCTACGAGGTCGCATCTGATCAGTCGCGCTCGAGGCGTTGATGAAGCAGGTTCACGCTGCTCCCGGCCGCGGGCGGCTTACGTGTTACACGATTTGAGCTTTTTTGAGTGTCCCTTGCCGAAATGCGCTGTAAAGAGCGTTCGGCTGTACGATTGGAGCAGGAAGGAGTCTTGGTTTAAATCTCTTTTAGATTTTGCTTCTATAGAAAGAGTTCAAATTGAGATGAGATATGATTACTAGTAATAATTAGTGTAGCCAGCTTTACACGATATTAAAAATAGTATACAAATGAGGAATAAGACCGATTATATACTTCCTCCAATGGAAGGTTGAGTAGTCAGATCAGCCGCCTGCTTGACAAGTATTTGTTATGTATTTATCCAATTTGGTAGACCAGGGAATTTGAAGAATAGAGTTCACTTCCCCGCGAATAGGACGCGAGAGCTGCCCTTTCACTTTGCTTTATTTCCGTATTAGAGTAGCCTATCGACAAAAAAGTAACCTCTATACATATCGGAGCAGGATATCCATAATGACTGAAAAACCATTTATATTATAATTTATGTGACCAATCAGGCTCTTATTATTTGTTATTGTTAAATCAGTATTATTCACATAGATACTTGCATAACCTCCTCATATCAATCTTTTGAGGCTTGTTCAAACTTACGCACGATTTCAATTTTTAATATTACCTATGATTGTGATATAACTATTAGATTGTATAGAGTTCACACCTCATATTGGACTAAATTGTTTTTTGTTTTTCGACGCAATAGGCCTACATACATTGCTACACACTGGTAATTTTTGCGCCTAATTTTAACACATTGCGCCTGCGCACTATTATAATGAGCATGGTACAAAATAATGACAAAACATTCTAATACATTCTAATAAGCCTTGCTTGCAAGTTTTGCCAGGAACTCCTTCCTTTGCACATTCATTTCATATTACTTATATCTAAGTCAGTAGCAGTAGCGGCAGGCCCATAATCAGCGTTGGGACCAGCTTAGGTGGTCGCTGCCTTCCTATGTTTTTATGTCGAAAGGTAATTTACCAGGGGCAACGCTTCCCCAAGGTACATCTCCGCCCCCCCCCCCCCCCCCCCCCCCCCCCCAACCAACGTGTAAAGCTGTATTTTACTGTGGCCAATGCAAACGCAATGGCCCAAGTGTAATTAATAAATATTTTATCTATAATATATTTAGTCAAGTTAATTGGTTCATTGAAATTATTTCCTTATTTCACGTAAACGCACAATTTTGGTTCGTCTTTGTCCACTCCTTTGTTCTCTGCAGACTTGGTGACTTGAGTTTTATTGCTGGGCACCAAAACTTGAGGTCAGGTCTTTACAATCAGTGTTGAATTCAGCTATAATGCCGGGAACTGTCATTCCGGAATAAATTGACTACATGCACTATATATTCCTTCAATTTTAAATGTCACTTTGCCGTTTTTGAAAGGACACGAGCATGAGCATATTGCTCTGAAGGTTTTTATGTTTGAAGACCCTACGAAAAACGTGTAGGCAACTCACGAGATCAGGAACTCGATTTTTTGATTGAATAGTCATTCAACGGGATCCGACTTCTGTTTATTGTTATGGTGGCTCGCATTCGCGCCTTGAGAGAAATATGCGCTTGCAGGGACTGATGACGGTGTTTTCTACTTCAAAATATGCCGGTCGGCGGTATCTAGTCGGTCATTGATTGCTCGTCGATGGTGTCAGCGCCTACAGGGTTGGCTTGTTCGGCTTCATATTTACTGTCCCCACTGAAAATCAGTTATGTAACTGAGTGGGTACATTATAAATACGAATTTATTTTTTTATGTAATTATTAGTGCGCTCTGAAATGTCACTGTTGTCGGCCTGCAAAAGCCAAAAGCCAAATTTCCAAACAAATATTTGGATTTAAAATTATACTGAAAAGTACGATTTCATGGCAAATATTACTCTGGTTTCGCCATAAATGATAGAATAAAACTAGATATAGCGGACGTTTCCTGGAAAATACGAAGATCGGGAAGCTTGCTAGTGCAGAGAGCGAATTGAAAGCAAATGCAGCAAAATAAGAAATCAAATTGTTTTTGCTTTTTTGATAAGAATGATTTCTTCGGTTGCATCCAGAAAATGTCCCGTATAAAACAAGAGATTTCAAAAGTTCCTAAGAAATTTTAATAAAGCATTCATTAAAATTTCTGCTGTTGACCGGCCCCACCAAATAAGTTACATAGGGCTATTCAACCGCGTTTTTCTATTTTCCAAAATATGCTACCAAGTCAAAATATAGTGAATGGCTTTGAAACCTGGCTCTTTTAGAAAATCAAAAATATTTTTTTCAAGTTTTCGGATCTGGTACACGGCCAATATAACCACCTAAAAATAATTTCTAACTTCAATTCGCCAAAGCACACCATTCAACGTAGGGTGTTGTGTTTTTGCGACATTAATTTTCAACTAGTTTTCTATAGGATAATTGGGAGAAAAAGGATTTTTTTTACAATTGTCTTTCCAGTGAATTTTTTCGTTTGGCGATATTTTGTACCGATTGTACACACCAACGAAAAAATACGCAGGAACGACAAATGTAAAAAAAAAAACTCTCTCAGCCAGCCCCTAGAAACCAGTTGAAATTAATGTCACAAAATAACAACATCCTAAGTTGAATGGTGTGCCGTGACGAATTGAAATTTGAAATTATTTGAGATGGCGATATTGGCCTTGTACTGGATCAGAAAAAATTTGAAAAAAATAACTTTGATTTTCAGAATAGCCAGGTTTTAAAGCCTTCACTATATTTGATTTGGTTGCATATTTTGGAAAATAGAAAAACGCGGTCGAATAGCCATAAACACGAAAACTAAAAACAAATCCAAGCTTTTTAAATGTGTTTAGTCAAAATTGATGTCTTCTCGCATAGCTCACTTCGTTCATCCATATAAACCACTTTTCGCGTGTTACTTCATCTCCGAGGCTGAACTTTATAAGGAGGGAGGGGGGCAATGTCAGGTTCCTGCGCAATTAGATATTTCAATCAAAAGCAAAAGTTCAAACACTGGCAATGAAGAAAAGTGTTCTTGTTTACTAAAGTGGAATAAAATAACTTTTAGATGCTCCATATAAGGACATATTTTTACACAAAGTAAACATCTACGTAAACTTTATTACATTTTTTTCGTTACCATTTATTTTTTTCATTCTAATAATTTTGCGTTGATATATACCACACAAAGAGTACAGCGTGTACACACTGTGATATTAATAAATGACATATATGTAAACAATGGTCATATTTCTTATTGGGCGGAGCTAACTTAATTTTGCCGTGGCGTTGTGCAATTCGACAATATCATTTCAAAAATATATCCTGAGACGATTTCAAACCCGGGGCCATGGTTCAATAAATCTGCAGAAACGAATAAATAAGAATCTTAGAAAGCCAAGTGTCTTGTTGTTTGTTTGTGGATGAGCGAAGCGAAGACTTCAATTTCACTGACCCCTCAAAAAATTTAGCTCCAATGTTTTTTTGTTTTTTTTTCTGTCTGTTTGTTCGCACGTTCCGGGCAAACGGCATATGCGATCTTGATGAAAATGTAGGGGACCTTCGAAATCTCTGAACTTAGACTTGCCACGTTTTTGGGTACATTTCAAGAAATATTCTCATGAATATCGTACTTTTACGATTTTTTTCAATTTGTAATGCGATATTTTCTTGATATTGGTCGCGGCCGGGCAAACGGTTACTCCGATCTTGATGAAACTTTATGGGAACGTTTGAAATCACTCAAGTTAGATATGTTATGATTTTGGGGGCAATCGAATAAATATTTGTAATGAATATCGTACTTTTACTATTTTCCCCAATTTTAAATGCAATATTTTCATGATATTTGGTCCGTGTCGGGCAAACGGCTACTCCGATCTTGATGAAACTTTGTGGGAACGTTTGAAATCACTAAAGTTAAATATGATATGATTCTGGTGGCAATCGAATTAGTTACACACTGAATTAGTCTTAAGTGTAATGAGTTACCTAATAAATAAAATCTATATAATTATGTTATTGTTTTTTCTCGCCAAGCGAGATGGCCTTTGTAGGGCACAGTGCCGTCTTTAGCCTTTAGGGTAGTTAGGAAAGGAACGTTCGAGGGTTGTTTAAGAGGACTCAATCCCCTGCATTCGCATTTACAACTAAAAAAAACTCGGGGAAACGACCTTCAGTCAGGATTGCCGGTCTCAGCGAGATTCGAACCCGAGATCTCCGAATGTCAAGCGCTTAGCGCCCGAGCCGACACTGTCGGTAAACCTCATATAGGCTATACCTCTGTCGGTTTCAGGTCAGTTTTGAGCTTTTGACAGGCATTACCACAAAAAATTAGAAAAACTGCTACCAGTTAGGTATCACTGACAATTGTTATTGGTAAAGCAACCTTGTAACTCATGAATAAATTCAGTGGTTCCCAACCAAGGTGCCGCGAAATCCTTGTACATACCAGTAAAAACAAGTAGTTTTGAAATATAAAAAATACCGTAAATAATGAATAATGAATTTTACACCAAGAAAAATAATTATAGGCTACTAGCTAATCAAATGATTAGCATAGTTTTTATTCAAAATGGTCCCAATTGAAAAATGGATATTGCGTAATCACGCAGCAACGATGCTGATCTCGATTCCTATGCTAGTTGCCCCCACCCCCCCAAAATTGGGCAATATTGAATGGACTGAAGTGACGTGTAAAAACTAATGTTTGCATAAATAAGTTAAATGCGCGAGCAGTGATGCTAATAAGAATCTGTGAAAACACGGTTGTATGACGCCGATGACGGCAACTACTTAGCGATGGGATTCACATGGTGGGGTGGTGAAGAAAGACCTAGAGTAGTAGAGTGTGTGTAGAAAGACTTGGTGTATTGTCTGTGGTGAAAAGCTAGCAAATCAAGTTTGTTTCCTAGCAAATTGAAACGTAATTATTTTTACTAAACATAGTCAGCAATTGACATCAATTGCTGAATTTTGTTGTATTTTGTTTACCAGACATGCTAAATACTACTTGGCTGAAGGGGGTGCCGCGAAATTATTAAATGTAGAAGCAAAGAGACGTGGAAAAATCATCAATAGATGGAGGTGTTTTTGTATTTAATTATCCATGCAAGATTGGATTCTTCTTGTCCTTGCAAGAAAATTGTACAAAACGTTAGACCATCTAAAACAGGCTTCAGGGAAACAACAAAATCAATCAAAGACGCACGGGAAACACAGTCTGTAATGACGTTTTGTTATGCTTCATAAATCGTTGAAAAATTAGTTCAAGTTCAGTAAGTTTAGTTCGCTTCTTTTTTATTCCGTCATCACAACGTACGCAAACAATATTATTGGCTGCTAGCTACTCAGTATACTCCAGTAATACTCTGTAGTGTGTGTCACTGCTCTAGCGTCACTCCAAGGTCGTTTTTACTCTCTATGATACTATCGCTTCGCTCAGTCAGAATTACGACGCGAAGTAGAGATAGTTCGCCGGAGAGACCATGAGCGGCAGCACTGAGCGGCAGTGGTTGGACGCGTCGAATCTTCGCCGCGATTGATGCGCGAGAAATTTTCAAGTTTTGCAATGCACTCGGAACTTCAGCTCGATCTCGATAGTGCCTAGACCAATTTTGAAGTGTTATACCTCGTTGGAAAGTGCACTTCGTGCCAAGGGTCTGACTGGGACTTATATAACGTGTGTCACTTGCTGTAGTAACGTCAGTGTACGAAACGAGCACTATATATATGGACATTCGTAGAGGTACGCGAAAAAATTCATAGCTGTCAACCCATTGCACAAATTTCAATTTTTCTGCAGTCAGAGCAATTATAACACTTAACTCTAAATGCGTGCCAAATTTGATTTGGTTTCAGTCAGTAGTTTTATTTAACGATTGAATTAGAACACATAAATATAAGGTATCGAAACCCCCAAATACCCCTCCAATTCCCCCCAAAAAATTCCCATTTTTTTTCAAGTTTCTATAATATACATGAAAATAGCCGTAACAAAAAAACAAGGTTTTTGGACGTTCAACGACCCGGTTGATTCCCCTTAAGTTGGATCCAACAAGAAAGAAATATGCATGTAATTCCTGTTAAAAATACAATATTATAACTTATTATAATACGTAAAAACGTCGTCTCCTGAACGTGCTGGCTTCTTGAAACGGGTCAGAGGGGGGGATTGAGAGCGTTGCTCTGCGATGCACAAGGGTAGCCGTGGATGGGGTTGGCTATTGTTGGCTGGAGCACGCCGTGTGTCTGCTGCGCCGGTAGCCGGTGTAATATCTAGGTCAGGCCCCCGTGGTGGGACCGGATGTTGTCCTCCCAAGACTAGGTGCTGTTAGGCCCCTCTGAAGAACTCGACGTTCTCAGCGACACGTGTAAAATGTGGGGGGACGTTCAATGAAAGGTAAAGATACCGCTTACTTGCTTAAATGAAGGTCTCTGATGATGTTGTAGCCGACGTCCTTTGGTCGGACCACCTGGTTGGTCACCAAAGTTGCCGTACGCGCGGATACGATTATTACAAAGATTTTGATACTTTGCTTTGCATTTTCATGCCACTTCCGTATGGTGTAGAGAGAGAATTTACCATATTCATAGCGGTCGTTATAAAAACACTCGTGCATGGTTGTCGATCTAAACCATGTGGTTAGCCTGCACTAGGTTCACGATAAAACGG
>JAMZAV010013230.1:0-17923 GCA_024449915.1 Sweltsa coloradensis | reverse complement strand
AGCGTAGGCGGGCTCCATAGGCGAGGGCGGGGCGGCGTAGGCAGGGCTGAGGGCTCATAGGCGAGGGGGGGCGGCGTATGCAGCACGGGCAATTGGGGCGGCGTAAGAAAGAGCTGGGGCGGCAACAACAGCGCGGGCGATGGGGGCGGCGACGACGGCCTTCTGGACGGCAACTCCTTCCTTGTGGACGACGGCGTTGAATCCGTTGACGTCATCAGCGGTGTACTCTACAATACGACGGCTGCCGTCGGGCTCGACAAGGGAGTAGCTGCCACGGACGACGTCGCCGTCGCGGCTCTCCTGTTGGGTCTTGGAGTCTCCGGTAAGAGCGTCTTGGACGGAGTAGCCGAAGTTGTACTGGGGGTGGGCGTCGAACTCGGCTGAGACGATGGTCTTTGCGACGGGGGCGGCGTACGCGAGGGCGGGGGCGGCGTAGGAGACGGCGGGGGAGCCCAAGTAGCCGGCGTTGGCGACTGCCAGCACAGCGGCGAGGACGAACAGCTGAAAATGTAAGATACATGTTTCTTATCAAGTGATTAGATAATAACACAGATTTTAAGTATGTTGTAGATGTTCCATCCCGCTTTACTAGGCTTACGCACCATTTCCATGTAGCTAGACCTAGACTTTCTATTACCCGTAGATCTATTACCTTTTGGTTACCATTATTTTATAATTATTTTCATAATTTACCAAAGATTGACATATTCTCTGATTTTAATTCTTTTAAAAAATCAATCCGTGATTGGACTGCAGTCGACGGTCATTAGCATATCCCCCTTTATTCTTTTATAAAAACATTCCTGTAAATTTTTTTACATCCACATTATTTACTCTTATGTTTTGTTGTACTTAAAGTTTTGATATATTTGTTTTATTGTTCATCACCATATAATTAATGTTAATTTCTAGGTATATTAATGTTTTTTTTTAATTTTTACTTTATTTATATATTATATTAGGATTGTCTATGTAAAATGGTACTGGTGCTGTATAGACTATTCTATAAATAAAAATATACTGTCAAAATGTTATTGCTTGTAAATCTTAATTTGTTTTTTATGTGCTCAACTAAAACAAGTGCAGTCAAGAAGTAAAGAGATTAGACATATTTCTCTCGATATCATTGGAGAGCTACTATCTATTACATTTCTCATATGTTTTAGTTCAAACAATGTTTTCATTAACGATTATTCTTTTATTCGTCACTAGCCAGTTCGAGATTAGGCCGAAGATTAGTGACTAGGCCGGGACTAAACTAGTGGACACAGGGTGAAAATATTTACAATCTTACAGTTTCATGGTCTTTATTTTAAAGGATATTATTATTTATTTACATAAGAATTATACTTTTTTATTCGCATTATACATGCATGACTTATATATTAAAAATTTAGTTAATTAAACATGAGTTTATATATTAAATGCACTTACCTTGAATGTCATGTTGATGTGTGTGTTGTAGGACGAATGGAACCAAACTGATACTTCTCAGGTCTCGGCCTAGAGTATTTATACGAGACCAAGGTGGGCCCAACAATTGGTTTCGGTGTAATATTTCAGGTTTATTTGTCGCATGCTGCCCCCAAAATGCAATATTATTATAACACGACAAAAGAAAGTGGTGAGAGGCGTGGCCGATACTCTCAAGCGGATTTAGGTCGTCGACACGACTACACGGGGCAACCACGTGTTAACAGCCGTCAGATATCCCCTAAATACCTTTAGGTGATAAAATGTAATATAATTTTACGATTAGCATTTTCCCTTTAATAAAATAATTATCTTTCAAATTCAATTTTTGAATTTGCTTCACAGTCTCGGTTTATTTTTGATATTATATCAATTATTCCTAGAAGGAGTAATCGGTTTTTTTTAGATTCGACAATTGGATATGCATTACTTCCAACTTAAATTCATGACAAATATAATATTTAATGTATTGTAATCCTTCCTGCCCAATGGGCAGGTAAAACTCATAAATATAAATAATGAATAATCCCGAGTTATTAATTATCAAAGGACTAACGTAAAGGAAGAAAATTGTTTTCCATGAAAATGGTACACGAAGGAATGCTTCAACTAATACATGAACTAAGGAGAAATCTCCCCTAAACAGGGCCAGAATGAAATCTCACAGTACTCATTGTGTTTTAAAAAATTTAAACTGTGAGTTGATGGTTGAAAAAGTAATCGGTGGGTTCTTGTGAGCACGTTTTTGTATTCTAACCGTCAGTATAAAGAGTGTTTACATGACAGAGCGTGGCGCGTGTTATTTAGCATCGATAACATTAATATGCTGAAGATTATAACAACATATCACTCGAAGATGTAGCTCTGTAGGTTGTTGGTTTTACTCATTGGACTGACATAAGCAATAAAACAACGATACATTTGTCAAAACGGGCTTTTTGGTTTGTTATTGTTTTACGTTTGCATGCTAGGCGAAAATTATTATTACTTTCGTGATAACCATTTTGAGTTATTTGTCTGGGGGACTTGGTGACTTCACATACCGACTAATGATATGAATCTTTACATAGTTGTCTAGGCAGGAAGCATTTTTTTATATGGAAGTAGATTATCAAAAACTTGTGGATTTGGCAGAAAAATCTAGAATCAACTACCTACTTTAAAGAATTAAAAATCATGCAAATAATGTTTGTATATTAACTAGGCAGCTTCGCGAACGCGTTTTTTTAGTCGCGTTGATGGATGAACTTTTTTGTAAATTTTTAGTTTGTGTGGGATCTCTTTACTTTTGCAAGTTCTTTTTGAATGCATTGTAGGGGATTGTTGATAAATTTCTATTGTTACATGTTAATTGTTATATAACTCAAAAAACTTATATCAAAACCTTTATTTCTATGAATTATGGCTAACAATTTCAACTTTTTCTTTCAAAAGGTACCACATCACCATAACCTTCATGTCCATGTAAAATATAAACGTTGTAGCACCACCCGTTTGGTCAAAATCGGCCCAAATGTCACGAAAATATCGCACTTAAAATCGAAAAAAATCGTAAAAGTACGATATTTATGTGAATTAGTACTTTAAATGTACCCAAAAACGTGACAAGTCTAAGTTCAGAGATTTCAAAGGTCCCTATAATTTTCCTCAAGATCGCATATATGACGTTTGCCCGGTAGAGAGCGAACAAACAGACAAAAATAAACACCCGAGCTAAATTTTTTGGGGGGGTCAGTGAAATTGAAGTCTTCGCTTCGCTCATACAATTATTTTACGGTGATGGTTTTTTTCCAAAATGTTTCCATAAAATACTGCATAACCATTCATCTGGCATCTGTGCAATGTTTCAAACCACACTAATAATTATTGGCTGCAGAAAACGGTCCCTAAAAATCACAGGTATTGCAGTTTCATAATTCATTGTTAACCTTGTTCATTTAATCCCTTTCTCAAGCTTGGCGCGGCTCCTTGATACACAGTGACCGACCACATGACTGCACCTAGGTGCACGATATACGTGGTATTTCCTGTGTTTCCACCGCGATTAACTAGCAACAAGTAGACGGTTCATGTTGAAGCTGGTACTGCCTCAAAACATCTTATGAAATAAAGGTTGGTATCATGAATGTCGATACCTGGTGTTTATTAACTAGGCCGCTTTGCGAACGCTTTTTTTAGCCGCGTTGATGGATGAGCTTTGTTGTAAGTTTGTAGTTTGCGTGGGACCACTTAACCTTTGCAAGTGATTTTTGAATGCATTGAAGGTGATTGTTGTGTTGTCAAGTTTCTATTGTTACTTGTTAATTGTTATTATTAACCTAAAAAAGCTCATATTAAAACCTTTATTTTATGGATTCTGGCTAACTGTTTCAACTTTTTCTTTCATTCTTAAAAAGCAATACATCACCATTACCTTAATGTCCATGTAAAAAATGAACGTTGTAGCGCCACCCGTTTGGTCAGAATCTACCTAAATGTCACGAAAATATCGCACTAAAATTCGAAACAAATCGTTAAAGTACGATATTCATGAGAAATATTTCTTCGATTGTACCCGAAAACGTGGCAGGTCTAAGTTCAGAGATTTTGAAGGTCCCTCCAATTTTCATCAAGATCATATATGCCGTTTGCCCAGTAGAGAGCGAACAAACAGACAAAAGTACAAAAAAAAAAAACACCCGAGCTAATTTTTTTGGGGGTCAGTGAAATTGAAGTCTTCGCTTCGCTCATCCAAAAAGAAACAAATCGTAAAATTGCGATTTTTATAAGAAATAATTTTTTGATTGCGTTTAAATTTCACACGGATATCTCAATTAATAAATTTAAGGTTCTGTGAGGAAATCGCCACAATCGGATAAAGCATGTAGGTGTTATAAGTCGAAGAATGTTTTTTTAAATCGAAAAAAAACGTAAATTTGCGATTTTCATAAGAAATAATTTTTCGATTGTGCTCAAAAACGTGCAGTTCAAGTTCAAGAGATTTCGAAGGCCTCCAGAAAGTTTCATCGCAATTGGAGTATCGGTTTAGCCGGAATCGTGTTAACAAACACACAAAAATACAGAAAAAAAAACATTTCGGATTTTTTTCCCTAGTGTAGTAAAATGGAATCTTCGCTTCGCTCGCTACGCTCATCCAAAAATAAAGGAATATTCACCGTTTTTTTTTTGGATAAACCAATGGTTCAAATATCAAATGTTATATGCGATGGGTGGAGGTGCCGGGTAGAATGAAAAAAGTTTAAACCCTATATGAATAGCATTGTTGGTGGAGGTGCCGGGTACTCACTTCTCGATTTTATTATGTCAACGTTGTAAATCCTGTTTAATTACAATGGGTGTTGTTTTTGTTGTTGTTGTTGTTGTTGTTGTTGTTGTTGTTGTTGTGGTATTTTTTTATAAGTAAAGCACACGTTATGCTGAATTAATTATTTTTTAAATATGTAGGTCAGTGTACTATATAAGCAACAAATCGCTTCTTAGTACTTGTATTTGCACTCACAATTGTTTGCATATAAATTTTTTTAAAGAACTTTTTAATCCTTCTTCTTCAACTTTTATCATTATCATCTTTACACAATGTTCATAACCAATTTCCTTAATTTGTTGTCATATTTGTAATTCTATTCATTTAACATATGAACATTGTACTTATTAGTACGTTTGACCCCTGTGGTCATCCCATGCAATTTGTCCAGCTGTCAGTGCATTGGTTTATTTTAAAAGCTATTTGTTAACTTAAATGGCAAGTGTAAAACACATGCATCATCAGAATCTAATCGGCCTAAAAATGTAAAATAATTGCAATTACATCGCACTGTACATGCATACATTTGTCTGATCAAACTATATGTGACCGTTTCTTTAGTTTAATTTTAAACAATTGACATCTTGGGTTTTCCATTTTTATTTTTTTAAATCAAATCGTGACCGCGTTTGCTAACACTGTTAACAGTACCCACAAAACTGGTCCCAGATGTCTGTTTGTCATATGCGCAATTTGTTTTGCAGTGAGGCCGTTTTTTAACGAACCTTATCACAGACAGAAACAGGAACAGAGAGTCTCATTTGAGTTGAGTGGTAAAACGCAGTCGCTTCGCACTCTCGTCTTATTAAGATCATTATATAAATATTATGCATTCATATTGCAGCTACAATCAAGTTATGTGTGTACTTGTAAAGTTATGTCTTAATATTGTAAAACATTGACGTTGAATCTGAATGTACATTCGAACTGCTGAGAGTATAGATTGAAAACTATATTTTGGAACTATATTGGGTTAATGTTAGGGATTCATCTCATTTTAATGCATATTCCTAAGAACTGTAATTTAGTTTCTTCTACCATATGTATCAAAGCCTCTTTTTTAGGTTGCAATCACACATAAGCGTCACATTTCTGACTGTCCGTCCATACACCATATTCTGTTTGTGCATGTGTCACATTTAGCAATAAAAGCCAAACACGACTTCTGATTGACTTGCTGTTTTTTTGGCAGGGCCTTTTAACCAGGACGAAGAATGTTATGTGAAACCTGGGGGATTAGGTGGGTTGGCTAGCCTTCCAGACTCTTAAAACGTGCATGTGCTCGCCACTGTTCATGAATGCAAGAATTAGCAAGGAGCATTTCTTATTGTAAGCTATGGAATAACCCGGCACCTCCACTAAACACATCGATACATTGTAAACTATTAGTTTATTTTATCATAATTACTTTGAAAATGTCTTCCACAGTGCCGACGCTACCGCGGGAATTAAGGAATACTGTGAATTATTTACCACTGCGACGCAACGAATCATCCCGTCAATAATAAATTTTATCTTCAATAATTTTTATTATTCAGGCCTATTTGATATTTTTTGTCTGCACGGATGATTTTTAGCATTCAATGTATAGAGTTCACAATAGATTATCGTCTACGACCCCTATAGTCTATTTGCTCGAAATATCTGTACTAGGTCGCTAGGACTATTGACCGTGGTATCTGCAGGGTTATTGCCACTAAACGTACTGTTACGCAACGCAAGGTCGTTCAGACGTGTAAGTGAGCGTTCTTAAATCTTGAACGTCAGCTGAGAACGAAATCAACAACAACAACAAATTAAAGTGAGGCCCAAATGCTCTAGCAGTGTTAAAAGAGTACCGAAAAGACTATTCTATTGGATATGATGTAAATTTAAATAAGATTTACATAATCTGGCACAATCTCCGCCACACTTAGAAATATTTCCTTTCAAAATATTCGCATGGGGGTAGCAATTTTGGAGCAAAGCTGACAAACATTTCTGGCGGTGATCACTCGGTTCTTTTTAGTCTAGACGATGGGTTTTTTCTTGTGCCGTGCTCACTAAGTTAAAGGTGCCATTTTATGTCCTGTTAAAGCTGCCTTTTATGAGCAAACCGCATTTCCATTTGTCTGGGTTTTAATTGTTTGTATCAAATTATAAAAATATGATCGTTTAAAAACTTTTTTTTAAATTGCTATCCAAAATTTTCTTTAAAAACGGACTCCCAAACCATCGCAAAATGTTGGGCTAATTAGTCTAAAAATCCTTGGTAAAAACTCCTAAAAAATATAAGTCCAAAAAAAAACCAACGAAGGGGCTGAAGGATTAACAATTTCAGTTATTTTTGATAAAAAAGGAAATGTAAATACCAAACGACTTTTAAACCGTAGTTATTCAGGAAGTAGCTAAAGCTTGCACCTTTTCCCCAAAAAAATATACCATATTTAGAAAATTTGAGCCCTATTGGTAGTAAAACAATATGTTGTTAATCTCTTGCGGTTGGGGAAAAATCATCCCCCCTTATAGTTCACTTTTGTTATTATTAAATTTCATTTATTGCATTAAAGGGGAACAATCCTTTACTTTTTGAACACGAATTTTTGTAATCGTTTCAATCCTTTTTGCGTAATTCACTTCACATTATTAACTCAAATCAATTTTTCTCAAGAATTATTTTTAGGGTGCTTACCATATACCAACCTAATTTCATCGTTTTTTTGGGGCAGTACCAGTTTCAACATAAATTTTTTACTTGTTGTGAGTAGATCACTTTTTACACGGGAAATCCCGGGGAAGATCGTGTATCATGTGGTGGGCACCGGCGTGATTGTTCATGCGAAACGGTTGGGGCTCTTATTTCGGGAGGTCACGGTTCGAATCAGTCCCCCGGGCAGTCCTCACTAGAATTTGTGCGACATTTTCTTCAGAATGCTTCAAAGCTAGGTTTTGGTACTTTTATCCCCCTCGGGCTTTTCCTGCAAAATATTTCTTTCCCTAATTAGAAACACCAAGAAATACACCTGAGGAAGGTCATCCGAGAAAATCGTTATACGCTAATTTTATAAAACAAAGCATAAAAAACGCAATAGGTGGTACCGTTTTAAAAGCTAACGATAGAATTGGGAATGATCGGGGTACTGATGAACACAGCGATGTGGATTACGTTTGGTGTCATTCTATTTGGAATATTCGAATTTATTTCCCCACGTTTTGTTTATGAAAATGATTTTTTTAATTCAATTAAACGATTTAAAGTAATTATTGGTAAACCTTCTTATCTTTCAACTGGGAAAACCTTTAAAGTCCCTCCGCGTTGAGGGGATGAGCTTTTTTGTAAGTTTTTTTTTGCGTAGACCACTTTCCTTTGCAAGTGTTTTTTTAATGCATTTTGTGGGTATTGTTGTAAAGTTTTTTTGTTATTTGTTACCTACTTGTTTTTATCAACCTCAAAAAACCCCAAATTAAAACCTTTATTCTGATGGTTCGGGCAACTTTTTAAACTTTTTTTTCAAAAACAATCATCCCCATTACCTTAATTCCATGGGAAATAGACGTTGTACCCCGCCCGTTCGTCAAAATGGGCCCAAATGTCACAAAAATATCGCAAAAAATCGAAAAAAATCGTAAAGACGATTTTCATGAGAAAAAATTCTTCGTTGTCCCCAAAAAAAACGTGGGAAAGTAAAAGTGAGATTTCATAGGTCCCCTAAAATTTCATCAAGACGCAATCCCGTTTGCCCGGTAAGAGCGAACAAACAGACAGAAAAAAAAAAAAAAAAAAACACCGACTAACTTTTTTGGGGGGTCGGTGAAATAGAATTTTTCGCTTCGCACACCCTTAAACAAATATTAATTGAACCGCTCAAATTTTAATGTTTTTTTGTTACTTTTTTAAAATTTTTAGTTAATTTAAAGACGATTTTTTAAAATTTTTTTTTTGTCATAAAAAAAAAATAAAAAAAATTGACTTAATAAAAATTAACCCACTCAGAAACTAAATTGATTTCCTTTAAAGGTTCTTTAATTTAAAAGCAAACGAGATTTTCCCTGTCTCACAGACAGCTCGCCGCCTAAGGGCCAAACGGACTCTGTATTGCAAGGAAAAAATCGACTCTACGGGTTTTTTCTGAACAATATTCTAAAAACCCGCACGTATCGGTTAAAAAAATGATTCAGAACAGCACTAAAATTTACTTTTTTATAACTCATAGCATTTATTCTAAAAACAACCCATTCTTTTCAAATTTCTTTCATGAATTTTGTCAGCTCTTTTTTTAACTTTCTTTCCCCATTTTAAAATAAATTTATTTTACGTTCAAGGAAGCTTACTCTTTTCCCTCGAGCTTTTTTGGCTTTTTTTACTCCAGTTAAATTAAAAATAAAAATCATTACTACATAGGCAGAAATTGATAAAACTAAAAAAACCTTTAAGTACCGCCGCGTTGAGGGATAGTTTTTTTTGTAAGTTTTGTTTGCGGGGACCACTTTTCCTTTGCAATGCTTTTTGAATGCATTGTAGGTGATTTTTGTCAAGTTTCTTTTGTTAAATGTTTTTAAAAAACCAAAAAAAAAACTCATTTTAAAAACCCTTTATTCTAGGGTTCTGGCAAACTTTTCATTTGTTTTTTTTTCAGAAAGCAATACACCCTTTTACCTTAATGTCCTTGTGAAATATGAACTTTTATCTCCCCCGTTTGGTCAAATCGGCCCAATGTCCGAAAATGCACTAAAATAAAAAAAATTGAAAAAGTAGTATTCATGAAAAATTTTCATCGATTGTACCCAAACACGTGAAATAAATTTCAGAGTTTTTAAAGGTCCCCTAAAATTTTCATCAAGATCGCTAAATCCCGTTTCCCCGGTAAAAAAAAAACCCCAACAGAAAGAAAAAGAAAACAAACAAAAAAAAAAACAAACAAACAAAACCCCCGAGCTTAATTTTATGGGGGGGTTGGGTGAAATTGAAGTCTCGCTTCGCCACCAAAAAAATTTTAAATTTAACAATACCCACTGGCACTGTCAAAACGTGGCTGCCCCCTGTAGCCGGTGACGACCTAAATCCGCTTTAGATTATCGGCCACGCCTCTTACCCTGCACTTTCATAAAAATTTTTATTTTGGGGGGAGCAAACGGACATAAACCCTTTAATTTTAACACGGGAACCAAATTTTTGAGCCCACCTTGGCTAGTATAAAAACTCTAGGCCGAACCGAGAAATATCAGTTTTGGGTTTCCCTTCGTCCTACAACAACACCCTTTAAATGACATTCAAGGAAGGCATTTTTTATAAAAACTCGTATTTATGTTTAAAAAACAAAAATTGTCTTTGATTAAAGTCCATACAATTTTTATTATTTTTTGTGCAAGTTCCGATAGTATAAAGCCATCAAAAATAAACAAATAATTTTTATAAAAAAAAAATAATAAATAAAACAAAATAATATATTTTTTTAAATAAAAAACCGCTTTAAAACTGCATTTCATTTTCCTTTATTATAATTTATTGCTTCTAACTTTAGTTAAGTGATAAAAAAAGATAAAAATATAAAGTTAATTAGACAAAAACTTTTTAAACTATTAGTTTAAACTTGTAACACTTATAAGGAAGTCAATCGTTTTGAAATATTTAGGCCCAATAAGTTTACAAATACTTTCATTGGGGCCCAAAAATTTTCAAGAGAAACGTGACTCATCTCTTTCGACTGCCTTTCCCTTTTTAAACAATAAAAGAGGCTACTAAAAAAAAAAGATTTATTTTTCAATAATATTTTTCAGTATTCATTCATATACTCAAGATCTCTGTTGTTATCTGGGTTTGCGCTAAAAAACATTCATCTTCCTCTTTTTGCTGTTCGTCCTCGCCGCCCTGCTGGCAGTCCCAAAAGCCGGCAAATTGGGGTCCCCCCCGTCTCCTACGCCGCCCCCGCCCTCTCTTTCGCCGCCCCCCTCGCCAAGACCATCGCCGCCCAGTTCGAAGCCCACCCCAGTAAACTTTTGGGTACTCCGTCCAAGACGCTCTTACCGGGGACTCCCAAAACCCAAAAGGGAGCCCCGATGGGGACGTGTCCTGGCCTACTCCCCTTTTCGAGCCCGCCAGCCGTCTATTGTGAGTCACCCCTATGAAGTCAAAGGATTCAACGCCGTCGTCCACAAGGGAAAGGGGTTGCCGTCCAGAAGGCCCTCGTTGCCGCCCCCCCCCCTTTCCCACCTGCCCCCCCCTACGCCCGTGCTGCCTACGCCACCCCCCCTTTCCCGCGCCGCATACGCCCCCCCCACCCTCGCCTATGGAGCACCCCCCTACGCTCGTTTTCCCCCTACGCCGCCCCCGCCCCGCCTTGGGGCCCCAGCCTACGCCCGTTCCGCACGCCACCCCCCACGCCCCGGCTTGGGGTTTCCCCAAGAGCGCTCTGTATTTAAAATTTTTTTTACATGCAATTTACGCTTGGGAAAAATCAAAAAATATCCAGAAAAAAATTGTCATTTATATTATAAAAACAATAATGTATTGTATTTGGATTGTGTACATTGTTTTGTTTCCTACCTGTGTGTATCATAAAACCCCGGGTTTGACACTTAACTCAATAAAACGTGTGATCCTCAAAAAAACTGTTGTTTTTTACTATCCCCCTTTTTCCCTCCGTTCCCCGTGTACACCCGGGTTTTTAAATTTCAGGAATATTAATGTTTTTTCCTACGTCCCTTTTATGTAAGTCAAAGTTTTAAATTCGTGATTCTGAAAAAAATTATGTTATTATCTACAATTTCACCCCCCCCAAATTTCATGTCTGCTTGAAAACCCCACCAGTTATACCATGACTCGACATTATTAATCTGCAAAACTTAAGCACGTTTTTTGATAAGTGGTATATTTTCCCCAAAATCGAGTGGGACTTTTTTAGTGCATACTTGTGTTACCAGTTATTTCAATGTTCTATTTCTGGGCTTATTTGCTGTTGTAAATCGCATGTACTTAAGAAAAAAAACGACCAAGGAAAACGCACAAAATTCTAGCGAGGGATAGAGCCGTGTTACACTCTGCATTGAACTTTTATTGTTTTTATGATAAAAATATGTTTTTTTCACATAATTTTCAAAAAAAGCATAGTCTTATACTGTATTATAAAACAAAAAATTCGAAAATATATTTGTTATGCCTTAAAACTATGGGGGAAACCCAGCGAGTTGAGATTTCAAAAGGGTTTTTTCAGTCTCCCTTCGAAAAATTTTAGGATCTTTGAGCTGAATATTTTATACTCTTGGGACTGCCATGCTTCACCCCTGGCATTCAAACATGGTTTCCCAACAAAAAGCGATTGCTTAAAATTTTAAAGCTTCACAAATTTTGGGTTTTTTAAAATTTTTTAAAATTTCTATTTTTGTGCCTTTGAATCGTAACAGATTTTGCTGAAAATGTTCACATTGCTCTTATTATAAATTTTTGTCGGATGTTTGTTTAAAACTGTAGCGCAATCGGTTCGCCCGTTTTTCATCACAGGACCCAGACAAAACTAGACTCTGCCCCCCCCCTATCAAACATTTAGATTAATACAATTTTTTTTTGAAAATGTTTTTCAACACCCAAATGTTTCCCCGGGTGTTTATTTAAAATTTTAGCGCACTCGTTCGCCGTTTTCATCGCACAGGGGCACTCAACAAACACATACGCTAACCCGTTTTAGTTGAGCTTTTTCGCTCCCTTTGTTACCCTATATTTAGACTTGGCAAAAGACTTTTCATTTAGGTGAATAACTTTATGAGGGTGTGTGGGGGAAACCCCCAAATGCATTAAAAGAGCTCAAACCAAAGTTCGCCATTTAATTTCTATGACTTAAAAAAACTTCAGTTTAACGATATCGACTGTCAAACTCTCGAAATAATCTCGCGTATATCTGTGGAGCCACCAAAAACTGTATATAGTGATTTAACGTGATTTCTCATCCAGTGAATCATTTCTTGTACTGAAAAAATGTCCCATTATTCCAAAGATATATTTCTTTAATTGAATGCACATCACATTCCTTAATTCCATCATTATGAAGTCAAATTCATCGTATTATCTCATCAACAAATTGTTTAAAAATAGCAAATGTTATATGAATTTGGTGGAGGTGCCGGGTAGAGTGAGAAAAGTTTTAACTCCATATGAATAGCATTGATGGTGGAGGTGCCGGGTACGCACATCTTGATTTTATTATTATTTCAATGTAATACATCCTGTTCAATTACAAAGGGTGGTGTTGTTGTTGTTGTTGTGGTATTTTATGTAAGTAAAGCACACGAAACGGTTAATTAATTGTGTTCTAAATATGTTGGTCAGTGTACTAGAGGCAACAAATCGATTATATGACTTGCATATGACCGATCCTTAAATTTAATTTAATTTAATTTTGATTGAATTTTATTTCTTGTGAAATAAAATCGCAACGGATTTAGCTTAAAGTGTTTACAGTACCCACAAAATTGGTTTTGAATGTCTGTTTAAAATTTCAGTGCAATCTGTTCAGTAGTTCGACCGTTTTTTATTCAGGCGTATTTGATATTTTTGTCGTCTGCACGGATGATTTATAAGCCTTTTATGTATATGGTACACCATAGATTATCGTCTACGATCCCTACTTTAATTTCCTAGACTATTATTGACCGTGGTAACTGCAGGGTTATTGCCACGTATTGTATTGTTACGCAACGCAAGGTCGTACTGTCGTGCAAATGAGCGTAGCAATAACCTAAAATTTACTTGAAAACAAGATCAACAGCAACAACAAAACAACAACAAATTAAAGTAAGGACCAAATGCGCTAGCAATGTTTCAAAACTACCGAGAAGACAATTCCGTAGGAAATGATGTAAATCCAATCAAGAACGACGCAGACTTTGCACATTCTCCGCCACACTGATGTATTCGCCATTCACATATTCGCCTGGTCGAGCCACGTGCGTGTGAAGCTGACGAAACGAATCCCTGGCTGTGATCACTCTGTGCTTTGTTAGTCTAGATCAGCTGGGCCTCTTACTTCTGCTCGTGGCTCAGGTAACAATCAAGGGAGCACGGTTTCATCGCTCTTTAAGCACCCCAACCCCATGAGCAAACCGCGTTTCCATTTGTCTAGGTTTTAATTGATTGTATTAAATTATAAAAATATGATCAGTTTATAAAACTCTTTTTTAATTGATATCAAATGTTCATTACAACGGTAGACTGCCAAACCGTCGCATAATGTTGGGCTTATTAGTCTAATAATCCTTGGTATAACTACACTTAATTCGTCCATAAGAACAACGACGGTGCTAAATGGATTAACAAGTTACAATTATTTTGATAAGTTAGAAAGAAAATGTAAATACTTATTGATGTACATTTAATCCGTCCATATTACAGGAAGTAGATGAAGCTTGTAACACTTCCCAGAAAAATACTACCATATATTTATGCCGATATTGAGCACTTATTAGGTAGCCCTCTGTCAACTTAATGCCTTGCGGGTGCGGACAATCATCACCCCTTGCAGACTATCACTTTATCGATTATTATTCAAATTTCATTTATTGCATGCAAGGGGAACATTTTTTCACTATTTTAACACGAAGTTTTTGTTATCGTTTTAATCCTTACGTAATTCACATCTCACATCTACTTAACATCAAATCAAGTTTTATACATAGTAATTATTTTTATGAGTGCTTATCATGATACC
Organism: Sweltsa coloradensis; assembly: GCA_024449915.1. Lineage (NCBI taxonomy): Eukaryota > Metazoa > Arthropoda > Insecta > Plecoptera > Chloroperlidae > Sweltsa > Sweltsa coloradensis. The sequence continues at coordinate 3,469 of JAMZAV010013230.1, read as the reverse complement.
AACCTTATTTCATCAGATGTTTTGAGGCAGTACCAGCTTTAACATAAATTGTTTACTTGTTGTGAGTAGATCACGGTTTAACACGGGAAATACCAGGAAGATCGTGTAGTCATGTGGTCGGCACCGGCTGTGATGGTTCATGCGTAACGTGTTGGGCTCTAATTCGGGAGGTCACGGGTTCGAATCCAGTCACTGGCAGTCCTCACTAGAAGTATGTGCGACGTTTTCTTCAGAATGCTTCGAATGCTGGGATTGAGTACTCTTTTATCACCCATCTGGCTTTCCCTTCAAAATATTTTTTTACCCTAATTAGAAACACCTAGTAATACACCTGAAGAAGGTCATGCCGAGTTAATCTGATGTATACGCTAGAGCTATATGAAAAAAGCATATAAAAAACGCAATAGGTAGGTACAGTTTTAAGCTAACGATATGAATTGGAATGATCGAGGTACTGATGAACACAGCGATGTGGGTTACGTTTGGTGTCATTCAATACTTGGTACATTCGATCTTGTTTCCCACGTTTTTGTTTATAAGAATGATTTTCTTAATTCAATTAAATGCATTTATACGTTAATATTGGTAAACCATTCTTATCTTTACAACTAGGAAAACGCTTAAGTCGTGCCTCGTTGATGGATGAGCTTTTTTCGCAAGTTTTTAGTTTGCGTAGGACCACTTTTCCTTTTCAAGTGCTTTTTTAATGCATTTTGTAGGTGATTGTTGTCAAGTTTTTATTGTTACTTGTTACCTACTTGTTATTATAAACCTCAAAAAAACTCACATTAAAACCTTTATTCTATGGATTCTGGCTAACTTTTTCAACTCTTTCTTTCAGAAAGTAATACATCACCATTACTTTAATGTCCATGTGAAATATGAACGTTGTAGCCCCGCCCGTATCGGTCAGAATCGGCCCAAATGTCACGAAAATATCGCACTAAAAATCGAAAAAAATCGTAAAAGTACGATATTCATGAGAAATAATTCTTCGATTGTACCCAAAAACGTAGGAAGTCAAAGTTAGAGATTTCATAGGTCCCCTCAAATTTTCATCAAGATTGCATATGCCGTTTGCCCGGTAGAGAGCGAACAAACAGCCAGAAAAAAAAAGGAAAAAAAACAACCCAAGCTAACTTTTTTGGAGGGTCGGTAAAATAGTAGTCTTCGCTTCGCACATCCAATTAAAACAAATATTAATTGAACCGCTCAAAAGCTTTAATGTTATTTGTTACTTCTTTAAATTTTTAGTTAAGTGTAAGACGTATTATTTAAAATCATTTTTTTTTAGTCACTAAAATAAATAAATAAATAAATAAATAAATAAATAAATAAATAGACATGTATAAAATTTACCCACTCAGTCAACTAAATTGATTTCCATTAAGGTACTTTAATTTAAAGCAGACCGAGACTTCCCTGTCTGCACAGACAGCATCGCCGACCTAATGGCCAACGAATATCTGTATTGCAAAGGTAAAATAGCTGGCAAGTTAATGGACACGACTCTACAGGCTTATTTTATAAACAAAATCTCAAACCACGCAAAGTATCTAGTTCAAAAAATGGTATGCAGAACAGCACACTAATTACTTTTTATAACTCTTTGCATCTATTCTATAAACAATCCATACGTTCTTTTTCTTACAATGAATATTATCAGCTCTTTTTTTAACTTTCGTTCCCCATTTTTAAATAAATGTGTATTTACTTTCAAGGTAGCGTTAGCTCAATTGATTGCCTGGAGCTTTTTTTGGCTTTCTTAGCTGCCAGTTAAATTAAAATAAAAATCTTTACTTACATGAGGCAGCAATTGATAAAAACTAGGAAAACGCTTAAGTACCGCCGCGTTGATGGATGAGCTTTTTTTGTAAGTTTTTAGTTTGCGTAGGACCACTTTTCCTTTGCAAGTGCTTTTTGAATGCATTGTAGGTGATTGTTGTCAAGTTTCTATTGTTAAATGTTATTAAAAAACTATAAAAAAAAACTCATATTAAAACCTTTATTCTATGGATTCTGGCTAACTTTTTCATTTTTTTCTTTCAGAAAGCAATTCATCACCATTACCTTAATGTCCATGTGAAATATGAACGTTGTAGCCCCACCCGTTTGGTCAGAATCGGCCCAAATGTCACGAAAATATCGCACTAAAAATAAAAAAAATTGTAAAAGTACGATATTCATGAGAAATATTTCATCGATTGTACCCAAACACGTTGCAAGTCAAGTTCAGAGATTTTAAAGGTCCCCTACAATTTTCATCAAGATCGCATAATTATGCCGTTTGCCCGGTAGAGAACAAACAAACAAAAAACAAACAAACAAACAAACAAAAAAACCCGAGCTTAATTTTTTGGGGGGTCGGTGAAATTGAAGTCTTCGCTTCGCTCATCCAATAAATTTTGAATTAACAGATACCCACTGGTCACTGTCAACACGTGGTTGCCCCGTGTAGCCGTGTCGACGACCTAAATCCGCTTGAGATTATCGGCCACGCCTTCTCACCATGCACTTTCGATTGTCGCGCTATAATAATATTGTATTTTGGGGGCAGCAATCGAGACATAAACCTGTAATATTACATCGGAACCAATTGTTGAGCCCACCTTGGTCTAGTATAAATACTCTAGGCCGAGACCTGAGAAGTATCAGTTTGGTTCCATTCGTCCTACAACACACACATTAACATGACATTCAAGGTAAGTGCATTTATTATAAATACTCGTATTATGTTTAATAACAACTATATAGTCTTTGATTAATGTCCATACAATATTTTATTATTTATTTGTGCAAGTTACCGACATGTATAAAGCTCATCAAAAATAATCAAAATATATATATAAAAAAATAAATAATAAATAAACATAAATAATAATATTTTTTTAAATAAAATACTAGCTTCAAGACTGCATTTCATTTTCCGGTATATTATAATTTATTGCTTCTAACTAGTTTAGTCAAGTGATAAATAACAAAGATAAAAATATAAAGTGTTGGCTAACTGTAGACAATAACTTTTAATCTATATAGTTTAAATCTTGTAAGCAGCTTATAAAGAAGTCAATCGTTTTGATAACATTTAGGCCCAATAATGTATTACAAATACTTTCTATGTCGTCCAATAATTTCAAGAGAAACGTGACTCATCTCAATTTCTTGACTGCCTTCCTTTAGTAAGCACATAATCAAGAGGCTACTAAAAATAAAGATTATTTGTCAATTATATTTATCAGTATTCATTCATATACTCAAAATCTCTGGTGTTATCTGGTTACGCGCTAAAAAAACATTCATCTTCCTCTTTTAGCTGTTCGTCCTCGCCGCCGTGCTGGCAGTCGCCAACGCCGGCTACTTGGGCTCCCCCGCCGTCTCCTACGCCGCCCCCGCACTCTCTTACGCCGCCCCGCCCCTCGTTCGCCAGACCATCGTCTCAAAGCGAGTTCAGACGCCCGACCCGACCGGT
>JAMZAV010013229.1:0-16685 GCA_024449915.1 Sweltsa coloradensis | reverse complement strand
CCAGGGTGGCGATTCCTAAGAAAACAGGGGTGTGTTTAATTACTAGGTCACCCCCTGAACAACTCTGCCGACCAGGCCTGATGCGAGGGGATTTCGACCGCCGACAGGGTCTTGCCGCGATACCCAAGGGCCACGCACCAGGGTGGCGCACTTCCTGAGAAACGGTTGTGTGTTTTCTACATAGGTCACCCCTAACAAACCTTAGCCGACCGGGCCGTGATGCGAGGGACTCAAAACCGCCGCGGGGTTTGCCGACGATCCCCCAAAAAAGGGCCGCGCACCAGGGTGGCGCCTTCCTAGAGAAAACAGGTGGGTTTTTAATCCATGGGTCCCACCTGAACAAACTCTACCCGCCCAGGCCGTGATGCAGGGGATTTTCGAGACCGCCGACGGGGTTTTTCCCCGACGAACCCAAGGGCCACGCACCAGGGTGGCGCACTTCCTAGAAAACAGGTGTGTGTTTAATGTCATAGGTCCCCCTGAAAAAACTCTAGCCGCCGGGCCGTGATGCAGGGGACTTCGAGACCCCCGACAGGGTCTTGCCGACGAACCCCAAGGGCCCAGCGCACCGGGGGTGGGGCATTTCCAGAAAAGCGGTGTGTTTTTAATCTACATAGTCCACCTGAAAAAACTCTACCGACCACTGATGCGAGGGAATTCGGCCCGGGGGGGACAGGGTCTTGCCACGATCCCAAGGGCCAGGGGGCCCCAGGGTGGCGATTCCTAAGAAAAGGTGGTTTTTAAATTACATAGGTCACCCTGAACAACTCTACCCGACCACCGGCATGCGGGGGGATTTCGAAAACGCCGACGGGGTCTTGCCGACGATCCGGGGCCCGCACCAGGTGGCCACTTCCTAGAAAAACAGGGTGTGTTTAATCTACTAGGTCCACCTGAAAAAAAAACTCTAGCCGACCAGGCCTGATGGAGGGGATTCAGACCGCCGACAGGTCTTCCCGCGATACCCAAGGGCCACGCACCAGGGTGGCGCATTCCTAGAGAAACGGTGTGTGTTATCTACATAGGTCATACCTGACAAACTCTCCCCGACCAGCCGGATGCGGGGGACTTCTAGACCGCCACGGGGGTCTTGCCGAAGATACCCAAGGCCAGCGCACCAGGGTGGCGCACTTCCTAAGAACAGGTGGGGTGTTTAATCTAAATCTAGGTCACAACCTGACAAACTCAAAGCGACCAGGCCGTGTTCGAGGGCTTCGAACCGCCAGGTCTTGCCGACGATACCAAGGGCCAGCGCACCAGGGTGGCGCACTTCCTAGAGAAACAGGTGTGTGTTTGTTTGCAGGAGCGATCTATATAAGTCATACCTAGGGACCCTGAGGAATAGCAAATAAAAAGTTCTCATCTCGTTATTAAAATCTTTAATATAGTACATAAACTAAAGGGTAAGGCATCATTTTGTCATAAAAATAGCACTGCAATCACTACCCTTCAGCAAAATGAACACGTTTGCACATGAACAAATCTAATTCTAGGCCATATAAAGTTAACTTAATTTGAATAAGCTAGGCGTGTTCGATAATAATATTCTCTACTGTTTTGGTGCCAACTATACGTTAAATCAGAAATGTTGATTTCAATCCCCAATTTTAAAATTAATTTCATATTTTAGAGCTAAAACTTAGAGAAATCGAGAAAAGTTTCCAATTTTGCTCTAAATTTAGCATAAAAACGTGATTATTGCCTTATTTCGCTACTTAATAATAAAAAAGTCATTTTTGCATCATTTAGTGAAAAATGGCATTCACGAAATTTCAGGTCCCTAGACTTATTCCTGTACAAAACTCTACGAGTAGACCTGACCCAGGCAAGCCTACCAGGGGGTGATCCCATGGGGATGAATTAAAATTTAAAATTTTGTTAAAATAAAGTGTGTGATAGATGAACGCTACTCACTACATCACTTGTGTACACATAGGGACGATGCATTCAAGTTATTAACCTAAATGGATAGCTTTTAAAATTTGTATTTAAAATTTTTGCCTAGGCCTATCCCATAGTCCCAAAGAATAATGCATTGCAGGTTAATTTGCTGGACAGTATTTGCAAACAGTGAAAGTGTTAACCTACTCATGCCTTCCGCGTTTTGTTTTTTATGTATTCTTTTCTTTGCCCAACTGTGAACTTATTGCAACCCATAAACAGTCATAACTTTTAACTAAAATATTTATTATTTTAATATAAAAAAAAATAAAATTGTGGCCCCAAGATTTCCTAACAGATTTTAAGGTTTTAGCAAAATTTGCTAGCGGCGACGCCGTTTTTTAATGTATGATTGACAAGGATAAACAATAAATAATAAAAAAATATACGAGGAAGTAAGGATAGTGAGTGTTTGTCCAGGGGTTTCAAGCAACAAGCCCTGGCTGTGTCCACGGACCCCCGAGCATCGTTTTGAGCTGCGCTTCAGCTCGGCGAGCTAGACACGGCGCTGACGCTCGCCAAGGATGCTGCGTCTTTAACAGAAGTGGCGACAGTTTGGGGGAGCTGGCCACTTCCCAGGGGCAGCTCGACCTGGCACAGGAGTGTCTTCACAACGCACAAGACTTTGGCGTCTACTGTTGCTTGCGACCTCATCAGGTACCACTACCATATAATCAACAGAAACATTTAGAAAGTATTCTGTAAATTCTTTAAGTGTAAGGTCTATCTATAGCATTGGTCTTTGTTCTTAGGAAATGCTGCGATGGTTAAGAAGCTGGGAGAAACATCAGATTCAACTGGCAAGAATAACGTTGCTTTCCTCTCCCACTTCTTGTTGGGCAATACCGAAAAGTGTTTAGAAATCCTAATATCTACTGATAGGTTGCCGGAAGCTGCTTTCTTCGCGAGGTAAGATTGGGATGACGGTTAGTTGTTTAGTGTAAAACCAGTTATCTGAGCAATAACCAATTATTTCGTCATCATCATCGATCGAGCTAGGGTTTAGCTAACAAATTTTCCACTTCTTTCTATCCTCCCACAATTGTATCTCTTCCTCATCTTCCCAGCTCTCTCATCTTGCCTCCAAGTCTCCTGCTTTGGTATCCTTCCATCTCTCCCTTAGCCTCCCCCACCAATTATTTAAATTTTTAAACCACAATAAAATGTGTCTGGCACTATTCAAAATAAATCAATGAAGCTTAAAATTAAAATGAAAGTAATAATAATGTGAAACTTTATTTAGTCATGTTTCATGCTGTACACTGTGAACTTGTTACACAAAGTTTTTTATTGTCATAAACTTTGTTTGTTTTTTTTTAGGGGGGCACGGATAGAGAAAATCTTTAAGCCTAAAGTATATCAATATTAATTTTTTACAACACTCTTTCGTACATTGTGTAACACATACAGTAAGACTCTCTTATCCGAGTTGGATGAGACCGGGGCACCTCGGATTTGCGAAAAACTCGGATGGCGCGGTTCATTTGTTTATTTGCTCTCGTAGCATAGCCTGATGTGGTAAAATGATATATGACACATGTAATGGATGAAGGAACATAAAATACACACGATACACTTCATACAGGGTATACTAAATGATTTAATAGCTTGTAAATCAAGCTCACAAACACACGTACACAATTAGGCCTACATGTCGTAATAAAAATGTATGTCTAGGCCTAAACTCGACGCAGTAGGTCTAGGCCTACAATGCAAAATAGGCTAGGCCTAGCTCTCTTTCTCATGTGGGAAAACCTCTCACTACTATGCCCGCGCTGAAGCTCTCGACGCAAGATAAGTCTGGGAAAGAAATAAGATAAGCCCAGGAATAACAATTCAATGCGTCGTGATTACGAATTTTCGTGAATCGGTTGAAACATGATTGCATCTAGTTCCACAACAACCATCTTTGAACAGCTGTGTGTGAGATGGTTGGATCGTATGCGCACGCGCAGGCGCGCGACGCACACTGACCTCTATATGCTCAGTGACACTGACGCTTACCGGCGATGCGCCCGACGCACACTGACCACTGAACTCTATATGCTCAGTGACACTGATGCACACTGCTCGAAAGTCGCCGATCTATCTTCTTTGCACTCACTCGTAAGGCATGCCTACAAATGTATGCGAGTACGTACATTTAAAAAAGTGCGGCGCGGCGTCTGTAATTTATTTTTATGTTTTATTTACGTATATAAAACTTTTTTTTTTGCGGGGGGGGGGCGGCTCCGGTTAACACGGTACATCGGCTAAGAGGAGATCGGATAAGAGAGTTCTAACTGTATATTGTTTTGTTACAATTAAGAAAAGGCCAATCGGCTGTTTTGTGTTTTTTCTGAGCAATTATTTTTGTAAATCAAATATTGTGAATAAGAATAAGTAGGTATATAATAGTAAAATTGTTCCTTGCAGAACATACATACCGAGCAAGATCTCGTACGTTGTTGGTCTCTGGCGTGAGATGTTATCGCGAGTGAGCGAGAAAGCCGGCCAGTCGTTGGCCGACCCAAGGACTACGAGAATCTCTTTCGGGCCTCACAGATGCCGCTCAAAGCCGAGCAATACCTCAAGGACGAGAGGCAGAGACCTCTGCCGGCCGACGCCTACACTCAGATACCTGTAAGTACGAGAGGTTCTTGGAATTTTTTTTTTTTCCATTTGGATTTCAACATCCAAACGTCTATAACAAAAATAATTACAATACTCTACTTACTAATTGTCTAAAATAAATAAAGTAATATTGAACTGCAACATCAAAGTTCACTTCAGGTTGAAATTTTATTTTAACACGCAAAATCGAAAGACCTGCAATAGAGGCATCTTAAGTCTTTTCTATGTAGAGGTCGAAAATAACATCAATTTTTTATTTGGGGCCTGAATATAGGACTAGAAATTAATTTATTATCTTTATCCCCTTACTATCAACTAGAATTGGCAGACACAGAAATTAATGTTCCTCTTATTAAGGTTATAATAAATAGAAATTTGGTTCTCCTTCTTCCCCAGGGCAATCACGAACGCAACCCATTGAAGAGATGAAGGCAAGCGGAACAGAGCGGTAGATTTGTGTACATGGGCCAGGCCGAGGACGATGACGAGGATAACTTCCTTGATACTGAACCTCCTCACTCCAGTGACATCGGTATGTCTGTCTGTCTGTCTGTCTGTCTGTCTGTCTGTCTGTCTGTCTGTCTGTCTGTCTGTCTGTCTGGTCAGCTTAGTGGGGTGGACGTTCCAGGCCACTTTTGATAGTCGATAATCAATCAATCGATATGCAATCGATAATCGACTAACAAAACTACAAAATAGAAAATAGAAAATACTAGGCCTACTTAACTAAAGTACATTGGTGTGAGATAGGATCCAACACCTTACCTTCAAACAGTGTGGTGGCTGCTGAATTTCTTGATAAATAGTAGGATGCCGTTTGATAATCGATATATCGATCGATACGATTATTTCCCAAAACGATCGATAATCGATTCAGTCTTCCAGAATCGATTATCGATATTTCGATAATCGAATAGCTCGCCCGCCCCAAATTTTGTAATTTACCGCCCGCTCTGCAGAACTTCATAAAATAGTACCAGTCAAGACATCAATGCTTTATTCCGTGAAAATGCGTCCACTGCGAGATCTACAACACTCGTAAGGCGTGAAGTACGAAGCGCCTGCACTTTGCAGTATAGGCCACCAGCATGACGCGTGTGTGTTACGGGCCGGCTCGGCTCGGGCGGCAGGCGGCTGCATTCCCGCGCCGATCAAGCGCTGATTGCACAACCTCGGCGCGTCACGGCCAGCAAGGTCAACAAGTATTTTATCAAGATGCATTCCCCCCAGTCCCGCCAACTCGTAATCGCCTTTTCTTCTTTCCGTAGTGCTACGATAATATTATCTTATCAGTTCTCTCACACCAATATTACGTCGTCTTCCAAACTAATGTCTAACAATATTCATCTCGTCACGTAATAAATATCGGAGCATTGAATAGTTAAACTGATAATATCTCGTAAATGAATGAACGACAATCTCAACAAAAGCTGAAATGAAACTTCACAGAACCACGATTTCCAAGAAGAACGACCTTCACAAAGACAACACTCGAGCCGGGTAGCATAGCGCGGTCTGTCTACTCCACTTAGCTTGCTCTCGTCGCGCCGGCCAGACGCGGGGGGGGGGGGGGGGGGAGGGGGAGCTCGTGAAAGACGTTGCTATTATAGCGTGGAAAAACCCTGTTCTGAGCAAATAGAAGGAACAAAAGGATGCACTCGCAAAAGGTCCACGGTCCGCGTCGGTATACCAGCAAGTTTAGGCCTAATTTTGATTTGATTATCGATTATCGATCGATATTTTTTTTAAACGATTATCGCGATCGATAATCGATTTAACTGGTCCGATTATCGATACTGAAATTCGTATCGAACGGCAACCCTAATAAATAGGACATAAATATGTACAAAACATAGAATAGTAATTCCTTAAAATTGTTTCTTACTGTTAATGCCACTTATAGCTAGAGACCCTGAGAAATAGCACATAAAAAGTTCTGATTTCATTATTAAAAATCTTCAATTTCAGTATATAAACTCAAGGTAAAGGCATCATTTTGTCATAAAAATAGCTCTGCAATCACTACCCTTCAGCAAAATGAACACGTATTACACATAAACAAATATTAAGGCCGTATAAAGTTAACTTAATTTGAATTTGCTAGGTGTGTTCAATAATAATATTTTCAACTGTCATGGTGCCAACTAAGCGTTAAATCAGAAATGTTTATTTCAATGCCAAATTGTCAAATTGATTGCATATTTTGGAGCTAAAACTTACAGAAATTGAGAAAAGTTCTTAATTTTGCTCTAATTTAGCATAATAATGTGATTATTGCCATATTTTGCTACTTAATAATAAAACACTTAAACAGTCATATTTAGCATCATTTAGTGAAAAAAGGCATTCACAAAATTACAGGGACCCTACTAATAGCTCCAATATTGTTCAATGAGCTCAAACCAACTTTTTTAACATTTTTTTCACCCTCGATCGTCAAATCCAGCTATAATTGGGATTAATTCCATATACAGTCTGGTTCACTTTTCAACCTCCAATTTTCACCCAAAAAAATAGATTTTTTGGGATGTTAACTAGGGATGAGCGCATGTCGCTATCAGAGCACATATTATTAACATTTCAAATATTTTCCCCCACTCAAGCTTGGAAATTACCGTATTGGACCAAATATAGCATGATCTCGAATATAACACGACCCAAATTTTTTGGAATCATTTTAAAAAAATCAAAGAAAATTAAAATATACAAGAAACATTTTTTTGATTTACAATACAATGAATGAATAGCCTAAAGTTTCACTCTTACAACAAAACATTTTGATCAATGTTAGGGCCTAGTCCTATGTTTTTTAAAGTGTAGAGCCAAGCACAAGCTCACATAGACCAACCACACAGTTCACCAGTTTGATTTAGAGATGACATAGTAACCTAAGAATCGGTTCGCAAGTAAATAGTTAAATTGTACGCACAGTTATTTTGGTTTTTGGTGGTCATTTTCCCCGTTTGCGTTCCCCATTTGCCCGTGATGACGTCACCCGCCCCCCTCACATCAATTGGGTGGGCAGGGCTATGCACAGCAGCCTATGTGCAGGAGTTGTATTGTGGGTGGTCTATGTTCGGGCGCTATTTCAAATGCAAGAGTGCGGAAATAACGCGAGTGCTGTTTTTGAGATTGTTTTTTCTGGAAAAAAAACAAAGCGCTATATTCGGTCCGATACAGTACTACAAATTATTTGTTTGGTGACATATTTACGGTCAGTTACTAAAAAAAGTAGGGCTGGGCAAAAAAATCGATATTTCGATATGATATCGATGATTGGAAAAATTTCGATATCGATATTTGATTTCATATCGAAATATCCGAAATTTACACAAAAAAGCAAAATTTCGACATTTTGGTGGAGGTGCCGGGTAGGTAGTCTAAATTAAATTACCCTAGCTGGTGCATTTGCTGGAGGTGCCAGGTCATAAAACGCGATTGTGAGATCGTAAATAGGTCTATGGTGACACCTTATCAACCCTATTTGGCCAAAATATAAAAAAAACACTCAAAAAAAAAATTGAAATTTTTTTTTTTTTATGTTATTTTTTTTTCACAAACAATTACATTTTATATATCGTTTTTCATATCAAAAAATTTTTTTGGGGATATCGATAATTGAATGATATGTCAAAAGCCCCCCCTAAAAAAAAAAAAGGTAAGCATTTATGGAAAAATGTGCTCTGATCAGCAATTCACACATTCTTTTAAAAATTTTGGTGAAAATCCACAACCCCAAAAGACAATTTAAAATTTTAAAATATGGGGTCCCAATACCCGACTAAACCTCTGATTCTGTCCAAAAACGGGTTTCTCGAGCTATCCAACAGTCTTAACTCCAACGTTTGTTGTGCCCAAATTCTGTGAGGTTAAAAATTTGTTGACATTTATTTTGTATTAACAGTATAAATGGCTTTTTCCCTTTGGGCCCGCACTAGTGCGCACTGAATGCGAACAAACAGATCATCATCCAGGGGGAATTTGATGCGAACTCGTGCCGTGCAGGGAAAAACACCTTGGCGGTGGCATTGGAACGAGGCTGCACTGACCCGCACTGGTCCGAGGGCAGTGCGACGGATCTAGTGCGGGACAATTGACAACCGTATTTGTTTTTTTTTACTGTTTTTGGAAACATCAACAAAAACAATGAAAAAGTTTTGAAATAATATGTTAAACTCAACGTATGAAAAATAAAAAAAGGGGTCACATTTATGATGTCTTTAATTGCAGCTATTCTGCAATGAGGTATGGCTGCTACGTATTTTGTTGCAAGTCTAGGGCTTTTTTCCTGTCCCCGAATCATATTAACTCGTTTTTTTTCGAAAAAGTTCTCCTTGTTTGCGGCCCCTTGAAAGGTATTTTTTTTTCCACTTCTATTTACTCCCCCCCAGCTGATCAGGGGGTTTGAAAAGGCGCCACTTTGCACGATTTTTGATAATTTTTTCCATTGGGGAGAACTAGACTGAAAAAGTGCAGCACCGCGGTGAAAATTACGTCACTGACGTTTCTATGCAAAACTAAATCGCACTCAGGCAAGGTCCAGTGGAAAACGCCATTACCCCACCAATTTTCCCATACTGTTCCTTCTACATTCAGGTAAGCTGTTCGTCCCCCTTTCCCTTCTTTCCCCCCAAAAAAACCTTTAAACCTGTCGAGAAAAAAAAATATAACCTTTTTAATTATTACTGGGCCTATTTGGTTTTGTTTAAAAATTTCAGAGTAGATATTCTACAATTTTTTGTTGCGCTAGTAGAATGATCAACCAAAAAAACTGACAGCAAACCAAATATATTTCAGTTTTTGTTTTTTTGCCCTCTGTGCCCCTGCCCAGCTATACCGGGAAAACCCCTGTGATACCCGCAATGATGCCAACACCGCAAGCACAGAGCAGTACGGAGACCCCGTGTTTCCCCCCCAGGGAAGACCCTGAGGGGCCACGGCAAACCCCCAAGGGAACGCCACACGACCTAGATGCCGAGCTGAACTAGACCTGGATAAATTGGACCCTTTAAGATGATTACGACGACGATGATGAAACACTGGGAAAGATAAAATTTAAATTTTGAATTAAAATAATGATAAAGAATTTGTTCATTAAATTTGCACTTCTTTTTTGGGTTAGTGCAAGTTTTTTTCATTTTCCATACTACAGTGAAAAGTCATGTTTTCAACAAACGCAATTATCTACGAAAAATTTTACCGCAAATTTTGTGGGCCTGCCCGAATTCCTTGTTCGTAAAGTTATAAAAAGACATTACAATAGGTGTCAAACGGAGAAATTTTTAATTGAGTCAAATTCGATTTAGTTAACTGTTTTTTAGTATTCGAGTTCGAACCCGGTTTTTAAATCGAGTTTATTTAGGGGTTTTCATTTCTATATTTAAAATCATTTTTGGAAAAGCCAATGTCAATCTTTCAAAGATTTTTAAAGGGCCAAGTTGCAAAGCCCGCCTTTCCTCTCTGCTGCGTCCCAAATGTTTGTTATGAATTAGTTACCCTGTTTTGAATCCCCTCTGCTTGACAAGGGTTTCTCCGTGAAATCCGGCCCACACAGGGCACCCCTACACAAAATACGGTCTAGAGGTCCATTTAAATGGTTTTTTTTTCCTAATTTCATTTTTTTTAAGTCAAAAAAGGTGTGGTGTTATAGGTTTTATTTTATTTTCACATTTCTTGCATGTTCAAGTTCAAATCAATGATTAAATAAAATATAACTTAATATGGATAGGGATTCCAATATCATACAAATCACCGTCTGTTTTTTATCGCACAGATCCACCTATATGGATGTTACTGCATCATGATCAAAAATCATTATTTTTAGAGGTACGTGAAAATAGTGTTTGTGAATAGATGCTACAAAGCGCATTTTTCACTTACACAACTAAGGTTGCCAGTCCCATTTTATTTTTATTTTTCCTTAGTTAGGATAGTTTGTTTATACAATTTTGTATCATTGGATATTTGACTCAACTTGTGACTTTTCAAATAATAATAATGAAAAATCTTCATACACAAGATTTTGAAGGTGGGACAAAAAATTAGATTGCTACAAAACGCTATAAAATGACACTTGAAAATCTTGTTTATCGTGTCTCTAATTATTTTATAGTGTGTCGTTTTCGTTTCAGCTTGTATTTAAGTTAGAAACACTTGTTGTCAGCAAGTTAATATTGAAAGTTTGTGAATAGTGGAGGTAACGTTGGATTTTGTGAAAGGAAATGGTTAAATATGTTTTTATTTTGCAGAATAACAGTTAATTTGGTGTAGTAACTATTTGGTGGTGTTTATGTAGAGATGCCGTTTGAATCAATATATCGATCTATACGATTATTTCCCAAAACGATCGATAATCGATTCAGTCTTCCCGAATCGATAATCGAATAGCATGCCCTTTTGAAATTTTGTAATTAACTGCTCGCTCAGCAGAACTTTATAAAATATTAACTATCAAGAGATTAATCGCTTTATTCCGTGAAATATTCGTCCACTTTCAACAACGCATCACACCTCCCCCTGCCTGCGCAGTGTAGGCAACTTTCATGGTGTGCGTGTGTTGCTGGGTGGCTTCACCCAACACCAACACGCCTGCAGGCGCTGATTCCTCAATCTCGCCTCATCACAACCGATATTGTGGTACCCCACTCAAGATCAATACAAGCATCTATCGAGTTGCTTTCCTCCCCACTCCGCATCAACTCAGTATCGCCATAATTCATTCCGTAGTGCTAAGATAATATTATATTATCATTCTCTCAGACCAATATTATGTCGTCTTCCAAAGTATTGTTGAATATTATTCATCTCGTCATGTAATAAATATTGGAGCATTGAACAATTACTGATAATATCTCATAAATAAATGAACGACAATCACAACAATTATAGCTGAAATGAAACTTCACAGAACTAAGATTTCCGAGAAGCAGGACCTTCACAAAGGCAACACACGAGCTGGGTAGCATCTGTTTTAGGGAGACGAAGGGTACACGCCCGACAAAGTCGGGTACGGGTTGTGTTTCCACTACCCATTTACCCGTAAAACCGGTTCTTGAATTGAGGTGTGAATAGGAAATATTCCACTTCCTTCAAATACTGTACAAATAGATTTTTAGAAGAAGTATTTCGTCCCAATTACAAATATGTACTTTTTTTTCCGTGAAATAATAATCCAATAATTTATAGCCGTTTTAAAAACAGCATTTTTTAAATATTCTAAGACCGGCAAAAACGACTATGACGTCAGAACTGTGTCAAACCAACGCCGTCTGGATACACATACATACATACATACATCCAGACAGCGGTGTTTTAAACAAGCAGCGCCTAGCATAGCCTACATTAGTGTAAACAGAATGGCGGACATTTTACATTTAGCGCCTAGCCGGAAAACGAGAAAAGTTGACATTGCAATCAAAAAACAAAACTGAAACAGTCCTAGGTGTAGGCCTAGGCGTAGAAAATTATTTATAATCAACAGTCTAGTCCAATCGTTCCTGTAGAATATAGGCCTTGATATATGAATACTAAAATACTCACTTGACAAGCCCTAGGCTTAGCTTGCCAACCCTAGGCCTGCACGTCCGTGTTCTGACACACACTGCACAAAACCTTACTTTGATGACTATTTTAAAGTCTAATGTTGATAAAGAATAGCATGATAGTCCTAGTCTGTGCAAAAATTCAAGACAAAAAATGCTCGTAATGCTTTATCACAATGATCTCGCAAAATTCCTGTCACATACGAAAAAGGAAAAGAAAATTCTGTGAAAATGTCTTCTTCGTCTTCTTCTCAAATGCCCACATTTGGCCATGATGCCATCATGCTTGATCTAGTCAACCAGTAGAGACGAGCCTCGGTACATCATTTAAGTGGCTGTGGAGTTGTGTTTGTTGTTGAGCGGATGGGCGAGCACCGCCGTCTGTATGTAAATATGTACAAATATACGTACTACATTTAGTTTCTAATTGGCCTTGACTCTACACAGTTATGATGTAGTACCGTCCAAAGATGACGTACGCTCGTTTTTGGCGTGCAAACGGGTTCAAATTTACTTCTTGTTTAAATTACACAAAATGCATTTTTTTTTAGTAAGACATATATAAGAATTAAAATAAAATATAAAATAGTAAGTGGAATATTCCCTATTGTAGTAGGCGGAAGGCTAATGTTTTGTTCATGCCGCCGACTTGTGGCAGTGTGCCCTTCCAGAGATTATACTGCGTAAATAATTACCATAACATCTCTAATGTTTTCAATCTGCTAGAAGTCAAAAGCTATCACTATCACCCATGGTGATAACTGAATTAAGCACACATGTGAATAGACTGCAGAGACTGGCCTTTCCGTATCTAGTTAAAATTATCTGAGCGAACACATCATGACCTTGACTAGTCTGTGACAAGGAACAGGAACAATAAGTGTTATCTTAATGGCCCGCTGCTGTTCCTCTTTAGTGATTACTGATTATGAAATACTACTTCATCGGCACATCATTGTTTATAGAACAGCACTACGTCCGAGATATTATGTTAATTGATGAGCGCGTTTCTTCGCAGTTCATTAGATACTCCACACGTTTTTTTTTTGTGTTACTACCCGGTTGATTCGCGGGTAATGTGGATGGGTACCCGGGTTGTAAAAAAGTCTGGTTTCGTCATCCCTAATCTGTTAACACTTCGTAGCGCGCTCTCATCTGGCCGAACAACCAGGCGTGAGAGGGCGGGGGGCGTTCTTGTGAACAACGTCGCTAGGGTGGAAAAACTCTGTTTTGAGCAAATAGAATGAACAAAAGGATGTACTCACAAAAGGTCCACGGTGCGCGTCGGTATGCAAGAAAGATCGACATTTAAAATATTGATATTCGATTGCACATAAGCAATTATCGATATTAAAATTCACATCGAACGGCAACCCTACATTTCAATGTTATTCAAATCATCCTGAAGCAACCGCACATCATTTTGTGACTTCATCACCCTATATAATATACAGTCATCAGCATACTTCCTCATTTTGGAACCTACACACTGAGGCAGATCCATCATAAAGATGGTGAAAAGTAGGGGCCCCAAGGACTGAGCTTTGTGGGACCCCAGATAAACACTACACGCACTTAAACTTACGCCATCATAGACCACACTCGTACTGCGCCCGATCAGGAAGCTCCTTATCCACTGGCAGACTTGACCGGATGCGTTATACCGCTTTAGCTTGGCCCAGTATAACGCAATGACGTCCACCTGCTCGCCAGCTTCAGCATTCACGCCTGCTGCCAGTTGTTGATACGCTATATACCAGCATGGCTACACATTATCTTCTTAGCAGGAACCTGTGCTGTTACGTGTTGCCTTCTCCATCATCTTTACAACAACAACAACAACAACAACAACAACAACAACAACAGCAGCAGCAGCAGCAGCAACTGAAGTAAGAGAGATGGGGCAGTAGTTTTAAATGCAGTTCCGCTTGCCACTCTTGAAAATCGGGACCACATTCACCCGCTTTCAATCTTCCGGAAGACTTCCCTGTTGCATAGATGTGTTGAAAACATGGCACAAGCTGGGGCTATTTCAGTTGCACATCCATGAAAGTACAATTCTCCCTGGGATGTTGTCAGGGCCAACTGCACCATCTGCACTGATCTTTTTCATGATACGGAATACTTGAAGAGGATGGAAATTTACAGTGTTTAATGGGATAGCAGAGAAGGCGTTTGGGAAACTGGGAGGGCATAGGTCGTCATGACCTTGACTTGGAGTTTGTAAAACTTTCACTAAACTTGCGTGAAAATGCTTCTGCAATGTGTTGTGAATCGCTTACAAAACTGCCATTAACGATGAAATTGGTGGGGAGCAGAACTTCATTTTATTCATGAATAAATCTCCATAGTTATTTTCCATTTCCATCAACCAGTTTCCACACATAGCGGTCATGGGTGGCTCTTGCTTGGATTTTTGGATTGTCCTGTATTTCTCCCATTGTTCATTAGTACTATGTATGTCCATTCTTCCACTTCCTGTATAGCCTGTCTCTTTTCTGCAGTTTTTTAATGTTATCCATTATCGATTTAAATCAAATGATTTATTTAATAAAAATGAATTATCTAAACCAAGTGCACTTTTTCTTCATTTGGAGCTACAAACACAAGAGTTTTAACTGACTGCAAAGTTTTCCTTAAAAAAATATATATTTTCTGAAACACTTGTGAAAGTATTTGATGTAGGCTACCAACCAACCAACTTGACAAGTTTCAAAACACTGATATTGTTGATTTAAATCAATAAAAGTCTCATTTAAATATAAAAAGAAAAAAATCTCATGTTGATATAAATCGAATCATTTTTGACTTTTTAATAAAAATAAAAAAATCACACCTTGCTCACGGGTAAACAAACCAAGTTTAGGAACACTATTACCCGTGACAATTATTATAATTATTGATGATAATTAATGTTTCATGTGATTTTGGCTCGCACCCGTTCTACGCCTTTCAATTCATGTGTGACATGCAATCGAGTGAATACGGTATTCCGTATCCGTTATACTACTATTCTTGTTTTTTAATTTATAGGCCTATTTGTATTCAATATTTTAACTTTTAGTCATCATCTGTTCAATATTTGATTGTAACCTTAAAATAACTAAATATTTGCACACCCCCAATAATAATACTATTTTGTATTCCTCCAAGCTTTTGCAAGAAGAGCCAGTAAACCTTGTTTGAAGACATGATTTGTATTTACTTTTCTTGACTTGGACATACAAGAAATTCAAAATACATGTAAAATATTTAGGGGTTTGTGAATCCATGTTTTCATTTCGTATCCAAATCGAATGTTTCCGAAGATTAGCGAATCTGAAGCGAATCCGAAACTTTTCCAATGGAATTTTGCGTAGCCTATCGTTAAGAGATGTGCAAAAATGTTTTTTAAAGTTTCAAAATTTGCGTCTTAAAAATAAAAATTCGCGATCTTTCGTTATTTACCAAAAAAACAATTTGATAATGCACAACTTTAAAAAAAAAAAAAAACGCCTAGCCTAATTTAAAATTATCGGTAGGGGCCTATCACAAATTACAGGACAATTTATGATCATTTAAAAGAAAAACAAACACATGAGAGTGAGGATCAGTTTTAATTTTAAGCTCAATTTCAGCCTTCAGTTTTCTAAGTTTCTGACAGTTTTTACCACCAGATTAATTTCGCCTACCCGGCACCTCCACCAAATTACGAAATTTTGGAATTTTTGTGTAATGTCAATATTTTGATATGGAGTATTTTGAGCCTACTCGCGTACAAACGATTATTACGATCTCACAATTGCGCTTTATGACCCGGCACCTCCACTACATGTCCCAGCCAGGAGGCCAGGATTAATTTAATTTTGACTACCTACCCGGCACCTCCACCAAAACTTTGAAAAAACGCCTTGTTTGAATTCGTTGACACTAATTCGCAGTTTAAAGACATAATTGCTCCTTCCTGATCACGCGGGAAAGCCGTGAAATTTAAATTTTTGAATTCTTTGAAAACTCGAATCTGCAAAATTGCTTGAAATCCAAATCCACTTGTAAATCTTACTAACAATTCAGAAATTAAAAAAGTCCATCCTGAAGAGGTTCGATTTTTTAAATTTCTGAATTGTATTAAATATTAACAATTCCACCTTCAGGAGTGTTTTCCAACTATCCAAATCGAGAAATAAACCCTCGCTCATACCTGCATTAGGTAATGAATGGCATTACAAAATAGGCTAATGTTTGGTTGTCAGTTCAAAGGTAACAGATATTCGTTACAATACTGTTCCATCCATTCCAAAAGGTTACTGTCTCTGTGGTCTAGTTGGCTACCTGGAATGTGGGAAACCCGGCTTCGAACCCCGGTCGGGATGGACTTTTTTAATTTCTCGATTGTATCAAATTTTAACAATTTCACCTACGGGAGCTGAGTATTTCTCGACTATCTAAATCAGAAGTAAATCTTACATCAAAGCTGACTTTTTTAAAAGTCACATTCTGATAGTAAAATAAATTATTATTTTTTTCATTTGCCTTTCAGACTAGTTTCTATGTAAACTACCTACTATGTTTAAGTACGTAAGTCTGTATTCTACCTACGTATTTGTTTTT